>WBMZ01010886.1:0-101907 GCA_013400975.1 Atrichornis clamosus
GCGGGGGCGGCCGGTAACAGCCGGGGCGGCCGCGGGGCCGCCGCGCTCCCTGGGCCGCGATGGGGGCGTGCGATAGTGGGGCGGTGCCGGCTGCTCGCCGCGCCGGCCGAACCCCGCGATAAGGGCGGTTGGCTGGGCCCCCCCGGAGAGTCTAGCCTCGGCTGTCGCCGCGCTGATCCCGGCAAGGGGCGCGGCACAGGCCCCGGTTGTCCCCTGGGCGGTGCCGGAGCGTTGAGGGACAGGGAAGCCTGCCCAGAGGCCGCCCCGCCGAGCTGGTGCCCGCAGGTTGTTTTGTAATTCTGCTTAGTGAAAGCACGTCCTTTACATCAGTCATTCCTAGTATGACATCGTATTTTACATTTATTCGGCTGGATAAATCAGAAATTGCCAATGGGCAACGAGCGGGAGCGACGTGCTTGTTTCCGCGCTCGCTGCCACGGGATTACGTGCAAATATCCTGAGTCATGCTGGGTTTGTGCTGTAGGTATGAGCACGTCCTGTGCCAGGGAGCACAGGGCCCGTGTTCTCAGGGTTAACAATATTTAAATGCCATAAATGCATGAGCCATAAACTTTGTTACTAGTAGTGGTTGAACATCATATTTCTTACTGTTGCTCAGTGTTTTCCAAAGTAGTGTAAGAAGGGATTATATTGCTATATATTTTAAATTATATGTCGATATATCACTACATGTGTATTCTGAAGCTACGTAATGTATTTACCCATTTTTATGGTTTTGGGTTTGTTTGTTTTTTACTGTGAGAAACTACTCAGCAGTGTGCTAAATAAACATGAAAAACCTAAGTTAATGTTACATAACTCATTGTGATTGAAGAATTGGAGGATGTGTGTGTCAGGATTGGTGATATGTCCATACAGGTCAAACACTCGGTCTTATTCATGGCATGAAGAGAAACCTGCGTATTGATTTCCTGTGTTTTAAAAAAACAAATAACTCTTATCTCTGACATCATAAAAGATGAATCATATTTATTTGCAAAGGTTTTGCCTTTAAGCATTTAATTCTTTAATGTGCTTCACAGGAGTTATTTAACACAGCTAACAAAATCACATTCTAGTGGAAAAAATACAGAATCTTCAATTTTCACTACTGTGCACATTTTCAGTTTTCATCCTACATTTCCTTTGTTGAAATATTGAACACCTCTTTCCTGTTTTGCCTTCTGTTTCCCTCCCTTTGTTGCGTATATTTTATGTGTCTATTCAGGGTTTTAAATAGGAGTTTCTCTTCCCATGATTAATAAACTTCTGGTTCAACAGCTCACCCATTAGATACACTATTGTTATACTCGTTCATTAAAAGATATGTTTTACTAGAAAATCTCTGGACAATTAAAAATATTTATAAGAATAATAAGATAATCAAATGAGCAAGCAAGTGTAAAACTACTGAAAATTACTTTGTTGAAACCTTTACAAGAAATTCCAGCTTTGCCTAGTGTACTCAAAAAGCCAGAAATAGCTGTTAGGATATTAGTAGCACCTCAAAAATATTTTTTAAGGTAGAAGTCTTATTACAAACAGGAAGACATTTTGAATGAGTGTGTTACATAATGGAAACCACTGGAGTGAGTTACCTATAAACAAACTGAGAATTTCCATGAACTCTTAGGGTTTGGATTTGGACAAGCAGTTATTTTTTATTAGTTTTCAAGTAAGTTGTAAACAGCTTTGAAATGTTTAACTAAGAATTTATTACTATTTATACCTGTTCTCTCATAATATAATGAAGGTATCAGAGGAGTAAGTGAACTGCCAGAGGGATTTAGACCTTGGTGGCATAAAGCTGACTAACCATATTTGGCTCTTGATGCAGCATGCTGAAGTTGGTGGGCTGGAAGAGGAAGAGAGTGAAGAGCAAGTGTTTTGTTCTTACTGTGGCAGGGCTTGGGTACTGTGTTTGTTACCTGAGGCCAGAATGACCTGTGCCACAAAGGTGCTCACTTTAACTAAAACCAGTTCTCTTTAAATTGGTATCAATCCCTGATATGAAACCATTTAATTTCAAATGCTAAGACCAAAAGCATTCCATAAGAAGGCCACACAGGTCAGGATTCCTTATGACTGTCGTAATTTATATAAGATGGTTCTGAATATAAATTTGAAATCCAGGCTCTTTGCTATGGTCAGAATGACCACGTGAATCATCTTTGCTCTCTAACCTGAGATGTCCAACCTGATGGTATGTCCTGCAGGTTCAAGGAAGTATCAATGATTCAGGAGCAACGACTTTTTAATTGCCTTTTATTTTTTTCTTTGGTGGGCAAAGCCGGAAAATTTCTTTCAGCCTGGATCAATTCTTAAGTCTGATCCACTGCATTGTCACACAGAGAGAATCCCTCAATCAAGGCAGGGATCTCTGCTCTTTGCAGAGAACATAAATATTTCACCAATGCATATTACATCAGTGAGAATGCCATCTGTGTAATTTACAGACTACTGATTCTACTTATTGGGTCTCACAGCTGTCTTTTAAATAGATTATTTTTTTGTTTGTTTTGTTTTTTTTTTTGGGAATGAGGTTGAAAGAACTTAGTGCATTTCAGTTCTAATCTTATGAAATGCCTATTTAGTTTTCTTGTAAAAACATTCATAGATTGTCTTGGCGTAAGCAATGACAGCAAAAGAGATATGCTGGATCAGCTTAGTTGTCAATTTCTCTTCAATTAGAATCCAGACATTTGAAGATAATAGGGGTAAAACTGACAGAAAAATAGAGTGGCATCCTTTTTGAAATAATACTGGTACTTAATGATTAATAATTGCACCACGGGTCTCCTGGTGGACCACTCTGGTTTTAGCTGGTCACTGAATAACCCTCCCCCTACTCTTTAATCGCCTATAAGGAAATAGAAGGACGAGTGCGGAACTTGCAGAGTGGTCACAGGAAGGTGCAGTCAACACAGAGCCACTGTTTTCGCAATTTATTTTGTAAATGTGATGAAAGTCAGAAGTAACCAATATCCACATGCTGCAACAGAATCCTGATCAGTCTGAAACAGAGAACAGATTAGGCAAGAAGTACACTTTAATGAGTATAAAATGTAAAATACAGTAATTAATCTAAAATATAAGATTAATAATTTATTTTACCTATTCTTCTTTTTATAAACTCCTAGCAATGCAAGAAAAATATGGATTTCCACTGGCTCACAAATACAAACAGAAATGGCACACCCTTAGAAAGCCAATCATTGAACGATATTGTGAAAGGCAAAAGCTTTGTAAATACTTTTTGTTCAAATGTATATAGATTTTTTTAAAACTAACACATCTGTAGAATTATAAATATTTAGTAATACTTCCTTCCCTAAACTATGTTAAGTTGGAAATAAGACTGAGTGACTATATGAGTAGTATAAGAGCAAATTGATTATACTTTTATTCTTATTATTTGCTACTGCCCATCACTGGAACCTCTGAAAATCGATACTGCCTAAATTAGTGCTGTGCTAAGGCACCACCTTGACTTTTGTGGGTTGCATAAGCCAGAAGCACAGGAAGTAATAGCCTTGAGGAGTCCCAGGTCTGGCTTAGTGAGAAGCCTGGCCTAACAGCTGTGAGGATTTGCAGTACCTCAGCTAGCTCTGCTCTGCCTTATGTCATGTAAATAATAGGATTTCTTTTTTTGGAAGACTGGGAGGTTATTAGTGGTGAAGGGGTTATCAAGTACTACTCTAGATCAGTTTCTAAAATTATCATTACTTTGATTTTCTTGAGTTTGTAATTATTTGATTTCAGATAATAACTTGCAGTAATGCTACAATATTTTACACCCTAAAGACAAAATACAACATTTCAATGTGGTTTTTTTGTGTTTGTTTTGTTTGCATTTTTTTACTTTTTTAGGATTTGTAATAAGAAATTGAAGTTTCTAAATATGAAACAGGCATCACAAATGATATTCTGCTATCTGGTATGTCCTGCAGTTTGAAAGGAGGGATACTTGGTGATGCACCAAAACGTACCAAAGCATACCAGAGTGCTCTAGCAGCTGAACTGTGATCACTGTATTAACTGCTTGAACAACAACACAAACAACTAAAATGATTTGTGAATGTGTAGTTAGATACCTGGTATGGTGTTTGTAAGTAAAGCTTTTTCAGACTGTCTGTTTCCTCGTCTATGAGTCCTAGGTCATGTCTCCAGCACTGTTGTCTCCCCACACACTGGAGCCAGAATGAAGAAAACAGTGGAGAAACCCATAGTTTGACAAATAACTTGACGTTCTATAAATTGCTGCATACTCATCTGTCACTTATTCATTTCATGAGAGAAACTATTATAGTGAAAAAATAATATTCTGACTAGGGAACAATGTAAGGTTGGAAGGAATGACTGGTGACTTCAAGATATTTGCATAATGGTATTTCTATTACAGCATAAAAAAAGAATGGTGGCTGAGGTCTACTACATGAAATTTTATCATTTCCTCAGCTGAATAATGAACTTTCCTTATATAACATTTTTCTCATAACATGGCTATAACATGTACTTCACAGCATTTCTAAGTATATACAATTTATTGCTGTTTGTAGAGATCTTTGAACTTTTCAGGTGAAAAATATAAGGTTTGTATAAAACAATTGTACTTATAGCATGAATATTAACTGATGTCACTTTCCAAACAACTGCTTGAGTTGTATTTAAAATTTAAATACATAAAACTTTGCTCTTAAAAGTCTTCTGAATAGGCTGTGTTAAAAAAAGTACACAGAAAAGAGAGTTTGTAGCTTGATGTGAATGCACTGTACCACTGCATACCACAATATGCATACCACAAACTGTTTGCATACCCTCGTGCCTTGCAAAAGATGTATCCTGTAAAATACGGTGAGCCAGTGCAGGAACATGGCTGGCACAAATAAGACATTGAGGAACTACCTCACACAAAGGGAATTATGTCAAACATTCAGATAATGCAATAAAGACAAACACATACAAAGAGCTCATATTTATTAAAAGATGTTCTATGAAAATATGAAAAAAATACTAAGAAGAATTTGCATTTGGTTAACAGTGTCTGTAGACTAGATTTTCTAGCACCCGTAGGGTGTTTTTAAGGGGAGCAGATTTTTTTTGTTGGTGGTAAATGGTTGTAAATGACAGTGAAGAGCAAGAATGCAGAATATAAAATGAAAAGCAAAAACTGCTGAATAAATGAAAAAGGATAAAGGTGTCTGGGAGCTATAAAGAGAAGGAAGAGGTACAAGTGAAAAATACCTAAATGAAATAGTATTCAGTATAACAGAAGATTATCAGACTAATCGCAATGTGTTTATGTGAGACAGCTTCTGCATTTCTGTCATGTTAAGAGGTGTTAATCCCCCCGTGATACAGATAAAACAACATATTTTTCTGAAGAGGATATATCTTTCATCAAATGCAAGTTCAACTAATCTATCTCCTTGATGATGCTATTTTGCCAGCTGGCTTATTTATGAACTGTTTTTTCTCATTCTATTTATCTAGCACTTTATCACATTACAGAGGTTTCTATCTTCATTAAGTATGAAAAATATGTTTTACTGGATTATTTGAGAGACAAATATATCTATTTTTATAAATAATTTTTCAAGAAAGCCCATGGAAACTGTCAGTGGAGTGATGTCTAGTTTAATTTGGAAAATGGCATTTTAGAAATGGGCACTAGACATTTCCTATTTGTCATATTTTAGTGAAAACAGATATTACTTGCTCTTCCCGCCCCTTGCCCCCTTTTCTTTTTTCTGGAAACAGCAGCTCTTCAAATTCAACTTTGTCTCAAAGCTAAGTTGTGTTGCCTAAGATTCATCATCACTAAGGGCTGTGCAGTCACCAAGTTGAAGTGTTTTTCTTCCATCTGTGTGTATAATTACGCATACTGCACACACAGATGTTGAAGAGCTGTATGCTGGTGTTTACATTTTTAGTGCAGTGGTAGAGCCACTAAGATTTATATGACTATTTTCTCCAAAACACTGTTCCTAGCAAACAAAAAGCAGCAGCTGTCTTCCTCTCACAGCATCTGCTCATAGAATCATAGAATTATAGAATCATTTGGGTTGAAAAAGACCTCCAAGGTCATCGAGTTCACCCTTTGACTGAACACCACTTTGTCATCTAAACCATAGAACTAAGTGCCACATCCAGTTGTTTCTTGAACACCTCCAGGGATGGTGACTGCACCACCTCCCTGGGGAGCCCGTTCCAATGCCTGACAACCCTTTGAGTCAAGAAAGTCTTTCAGATGTCCAACCTGAACCTCTCCAATTGCAGCTTGAGGCCATTTCCTCTTGTCCTGTTCTTGGTTGCCTGAGAGAAGAGGCCGACCCCCACCTGTCTATACCCTCCTTTCAGGGAGTTGTAGAGAGAGATTAGGTCTCCCCTGAGCCTCCTCTTCTCCAGGCTAAACACCCCCAGCCTCCTCAGCTGCATTCTTATATGACTTACCTTCTATACACTTCACCAGCTGTGTTCCCCCTCTGCAGACGCACTCCTGCACCTCAGTGCCTATCTTGAAGTGAGGTGGCCAGAACTGGACACAGAATTCAAGGTGTTGAGCATTATGTTATAGCATCTCCATGAAAGTTTCAGTATGATTTTTAAGTGTACAATAGTGCACATAGTCTGTGTGCCTTTTATAAAAAGTGCTCATACTGCTAAAAAAGGGGCTTGAATCACTTTCTAAGGATGATTGCATAATTTCTGAATTAAAGAGGAAGGAGAGACATTTAGAAAAATATTATCTGGTTCATTGCTGGTACTATAAACAAATGTATTTCTGACTCATAACCGGGTAGAGGTAACAGAACTTTCTCTGAACTGTGGCTTCCATCCTACTGCATGCAGCATCCTCTCATGGCTCTCTCACTCTCTCACATTTCCACCAGCAGGGATGAGCGATGATGTTTGAACAATTCCATGTCCTAAGCTTTGTCATCATGCTTCCTTAACACATACTAGCTTTGGGATTTTATGCACATAAACTAAGCCATGAAAACTACAAACAATAGCTTATTTACTAAAGTAAATTTCAGGGGTAGTTTCATATTCAAATTAAATCTGAAAGCAAAATCCCAAAAACTAACTCAAGCCCAGCCAAATGATGACTTAGTCAGGACTCCTCCGTTTTTAACAATTCAGAAAATAAAATCACCTAAAAGCTTCATTAGAAGCTTTTAAAATTCTTCTTCCAAGTGCTTAGCTTAGTAGTATGATAAATGGAAACACAGAAACATCTTAAATGCCAGGTTGTTTGTTTGTTTGTTAGTAAACTATTTTATCTGATTGCACCCAGCCCATAACAAGTAACTACCTGAGCTGTCGGCATTTGATGCACTTACTGAACTGGAAGGATTTACAACCTTGTAATCAAACACACAAAAGCTCCTAAACCTTTTAGTCTTTGGATACCTCAGGTATAAAGCTACCTAATGTCTGAAAATTCCTGTAAGTAGAATCGTTTAGGCTGAGAGTTACTGCATTATAAAAGCTTGACAGCTCATTAATCTTTAAATACGTGTTCTAAATACACAATTTTTCTTGTCGATAATGTTGCAGAATATTTTTTAGCAATATTTTTGGAAAAAAATCATAAGAAAGAAAAATTATGTAGATTTACATAATTTAACTTCTTAGCCAAAATGACATGAAAATATATTGGTGCCCCTTTTTAATAATGGGTGGGGGGAAAGGGCATTTGCAATTTTTTTTTCCGAGCAATCTCAGATCCTGGGGAAGGACAGAATAAATCTGAGTGTTGAACTAAGCACTTGATGGCTAACTAATAAATATTCAACTTCTGGTAAAGCTCAACTTCTGTTTATTTTCCTATTTCAGGAATAAAAAGGTGTGGATTTAGTTATTCTTAGTGTAGGTTGTGCAAACTTAAACTCGTGAACTGCTATTTTTTATCTATTCAGCGCTGCCATCTTGTGGCCAGGGGTGCTGTGACCATCCACTTCTTACTGAAAGGGGTTTAAGCAGATAAAATAATCACACATTTAAAATTCTTCATAAACTTTAAAAAAAATCTACAAGAATAATACTTTATTACTGTGTATTTTTATAATCATAAATTTTTATAATCACTGTATTTTTATAATCACAAAAGGTTCACTCAGTTTATACTTATATTTTGCACATTACCACTTGAAAGACAAACACCCACAATAAAAATCTAGCTTGAAAATAGCTGTAATGAAAGAAAGGTTCAATCCTGCTTTCATTTGTCTTGTTTTTAGAAACAAAACATTGTTTTAAAATTATTTTAATATTATTATCTGCATCAATAATGCAGACTAACTCATCTAGTGAAAATTGGATATAAGATGAATATAACAAAAATAATCCAGCCAATATTCTCATTTTCTACATGAAAAAGACTAAGGAATATGTTACTCTACAAGCAGGATTTTAAATTAAAGACAAAAAGAGGCGATAGTAACATGGAAGGCATTTTCAAATGAAACGGTGGTGGTGGGAAATGCAGACTATTCACTGTCAGTTCAGATTGCAGTCTAAAACAGCTTTTGAATAAAGCAGAAGGTGGTATCGTGGCACATTTCATATACTGTTTGTATTATCATAGGCCTGTGGAATTCCTAGTTCACCAGAATAACACGGTGTTAGATGTAGCATAAACATAAACAAAATAGACAGCTCCTTCCAAAAGAGTTTATTACATAAGAGAAAACAAGTTAACGTAAACAGACAGAGAAACAGAAGTATCATGTAAGAGAAAACATTCATATAAACAACAGGGAGAACTCAGGGAATACTGCAATACTTGTGAGAACGATGGACAGACTTGATAACAGATGTAATCAAACATAAAATTTGCATATGTGGTGGCAAAGTTTTAAGGTGACATATGCATGTAGTACAAAATAACTTGTGTCACTCACTACTGTGATTAGCAATTGATAAAGAACTCATAGGAATTTACTAGGAAGAAGCTGACTCTCCATAGGACAATCCTACAAAAACTTCCAGAATTTCCTTCTGTCCCCCATCTGTGTGTCTCTGCTAGCTACAACTGCTGCAAGACAACACTGAGCCCTGGTCAAGCAGGATTTAAAGTAGGTCTGCACATCTGCTACCATCAAGAAATGCATCAAGACATGACTTAGGTGGCTGAGGACTCCATTAATTTGTCAAGCTTTGCCAAGTGGCAACTTTCTTTACTGGCTGTCTTGGGCATTCCTGCACAGCAGGTTAATTCACCTGATCAACATCTGGCTTCAGCAGGCAGGAGCAGCCCCTCCATAGAGCTAACACTGAACTAAACTCACTTTTATTTATATGCATAAATCATATATCCACTTAGGTAAAGCATTGGTGCATAGACACAGGTTTTAGTCTTGCTCTTGGCAGATACATCAGAATTATTGCTTAATGGACTGTATGAGAACCTCTCTGTTCTTTTGGAAATGCCAGCAGCACTGTGACAGGATGACCTTAGCAGCACACGGAGTAATGCTCACGGCTTGCTCATCTCAGGCTCCTGCAATACCCTATTCTGTATTTTCAGATGGTAATTCCCTGGCCACCCTTGACAAAGAAAGTTGATGAAAAGGATATCCAGATTTTAAAGTTTTGTGACTTAAGAATTGTTATTTCCTAGATACATTTAAATCCAAGAACAATTTTTAAATATCTTACATCAAAAGCAGTAACAAATGTTCATGTTCTTCCTCCTAATTTTGACTCTCTAGTTGTGCTTCCTCAGCTGCAGTCTTCTAGAACAGAGTGCATAGGATAGTTGAGGATTTGGTACCTAATGTAAAGTTGTGCTAATTGTGAATATTCATAATTTCAGAAAATTAATACATGATTCTCCCATGCTCAACATTCCAAATTATTAGTTTTGTAAACACCTCCCTTCCCGTATTAACATTTGCAGTTCACAAGAGTTAACCCAGGGCTAAACTTCCTCATACAACAGAAATTTAGAAAACATGTACTGTGTAATGTTTGGGTACTGTATAGATAAAGATGTTTTTTCATTAACGGCCATCTAACTCGTGGTATCTAATATGACCTTGCACAATTAATATATTCACACAGCATGGTTAAATAGCATAATTAAATTGTGGCAGCATGTATCTTAACTTCTAAGAGTTCAACACACAAGATCGTGGCTAATGCTACCACTAAAAAAGAGCCTTCAGTCCTACAAAAATGAGAATGTGTGGCAGATACAACCCAACACTTGCAGAAAATAACAAGCAACCAAAATCTAAAAGTTACAACCTCCCTTCCCCAACAAACAGAAGAGAGTTAAACCAGCAGAATAGAAAAATAAAGGGGTTTAGGGTGAAAATAGAGAAAGTTGAAATGGTGCTTAAAATGTCTGGAATGAGCTAATAAAAGTAATTTTAAAAGAAAAAAACCAAAGGAAAACATTAAGGCTTAACGATAAAGCTGCGAGCACTGGAAATGAAATGGGAAAAAGCTTGTTTTGAAAAGGGGAAAAGCAATTATTTTGAGATGAGTTTTGAGTAATGTGAACAACAGGGCGTTCTCCCAAAAAAAGTCTGTTTTCCAGAAAACTATCGTCTCTGCAGATGCTTTCACGACATGCTCTAAATGAATCCTTTTTGTAAAAAGAACGAGTATTTTTAGTTGCGAGCGCTCTCTGAGCAGCAGATCCTGTTCAGTCCTGACTGGGTGCAAGTCCCCGCGGTGCCCGCACGGCTGCGGAGCCCGAGGGCTCTCACAGCGCACACGTGCGCTCCGGGCACGTGAGCACGTCCGGCTACTTGTCTCCACAGCGACTCTACTTTGTTACTTCGAGTTAACAACTTTGTATTGGCCTTTTCCGCCAAGGACCCGCGGGGGTGGCGGGCGCTCTGCCGAGGCAGCGAGGGCCGGGGCAGTGTCCGGGGCTTCTCGCACCGGAACAGGGTATTGGAAGCTGCGGAAATTCCCTGCTGGGAGCCGGCGGCGGGACGGGGACACCTCCGCCTTCTGAGGTAACGGCGACCTCCTTACACGGGAACCCCGGGAACGCCGCGCAGTGGGGAAGGGCCCGTTCCAGCCGCCGGCCCGCCACTTCCCGCCCGCCCTCCGCGACTCCATGTCGGGAGCGCGCGGGACGGGAACAGCTCTCCTGTGGAGGTGGAGTGGCGCGTGCGCGGGGACCGCCCCGCCGCTAGGAAGTGCGGCCGCCCGCGCTCGCCGTACAGTGCGGGCTGTACCAAGCCCCGCTGCTCCGGCGGGGGTGACTGCGATCGGAAAGTGACGGAGCGCCGGGACCCGTCGGCCCCAGCCCGTCCTGCAGCCGGCGGGGAGATCCCGGAGGGGTGGGCCCGGCGGCGGCGGCGCCGCGGGTGACGCGGCGGCGCGGCGGCGGCAGCACCGAGTGGAGCCGCGGGGCCGCGCCCCGGCCCCAGCAGTGGCGGCGTCGGCGGAGGGGCGGGGCGCGAGCGGCTTTGGGTAATGGCAGCGCTGTGAGGACGGAGCGGGGCAGCGACCGCGGCCGAGGGCAGCAGCGAGGGAGGCCGGGCGGGGGTCGCTGACTCGGGCCCCGGGCCGCCAGGTAACGCCCTCGTCTGGCCAGGCCCGGCCCGGCCCGGCCGCCGCGCTGAGGGGAGGGGGCGCCGCGCTCATGGGGAGGTGGCGGTCCCGACCCCGCCGGGTGTGCGCGGGGGCGATCGGGCCCTGCCTCCCGTGAGGCCCCGCCGGGTCCGCCGCTCGCCCCGCCCTGGGCCCCCGTCCCCCAGCAGTGTCTGTGCGGCAGCGCCCGCCCGCCGCGTCCTGCCCCGGGTCCTGCCCTTGCCCCGCGACGAGGGCGCGGTGCGGCCTCTCCGGCGGGGCCGCTCTTTATCCACTGGCTGCGCACTCTACCAGTTTCGCTTTTGTTTTGGTGGAGGGGGAAGGTGGGGAGCGCACGGCCGGCCCGGGGGAGCGGGGCACGGGGGCGGGCAGCGCTGGTCACCTGTTTGACGCGAGTGCTTCTGCCCGTGACTGTGCACCCACCTCTGGCTTGTAATGCTGTTTATCGAGATGGTTAAATAAGTTGGAAATTTGGAATTCTTTGACGATCGATAGAACGCTGCGTTTATTTGTGTGAAGAAATATATGCAGTATGACAGCGGTGTGTTTTAAAGGATGAGGCGATAGAAGCAGCATCCTTTCATTGTCCTCATATGTAAATATGCTTCAATAATATTCACTTACCTTAGGGCTTGTCCAAGAGGTATGATTTCCCACTCCCTGAATAGTATAAACTCTAGGGTAGATATGCTGCCCTGCTGTAGGTCTTACAAGACATTTAATACTCGAAGCAGGTGAGCTTGTGCACTGGTGACACTGGAGCACAGCGAACCCCCAAAAGCCCAGTGTCTTACAGTAAAAATTACACTCCCTTTGTTAAAATGTCTGTATTAAATTCATACTGACATGAAAGCTGGAAGAGAATGACTAATAAAGCTCTGTCTTAAACTATTTAATTCCAGAATACTTGGATGACCGTGTGAGGCTTTACATATGATTAGGTTTTAATGATACTGAGCACAGTGTTACTGATTCACCACGGTGTGATGTACTGTGGTGAGGACTTTTTCTTCACTCTTCCTTCTTCCCTCAGTTCTGCTTGTTTTTGAAGAAATGATTCTTTTACCTTGGAGGTACCACATGTGTTTCCATGGCAGCGACCTATGATGTAACACAAGTACAATTTCATTACCACAAGTGCTTCTTATGATTGTTAATGGTTTTTGTGGACCATGAGTATTTTTTCTTGGGGTCAGCTGGAAATACTTTCCTGTTTTCCAGAAGAACGGTATTAGAAGTTTTCAAAGACTAGCACTCCCTCGCCACACTCCTGGAAGTAAGCTGTTGTCAGCTTTTGCTGAGGTTCATGTTTCTTTGAAACATATATCAGTGTGTTTTTCAACTTACTTTCTCTGATGGCTTTTTATTTTGTCAGTTCTCACAGATTTTTCTGTGTAGTAAGCTGCTACTGGTATACCTGGATTGAATTAATAACCGTGTTACAAATATGACATTTACAGCAGATAAGGAGTTTGGTTAGTTAGTCAGGGGGGCAGTGTGCATGCATGCATGCATGCTGAAATTTGCATCTGATGTTAGTGCTTTTTTCTTAAACTGAGAAGTTACATATCCTGCAAGAGCTAGTAGTGATTAAGGTAGTAAGCTGGTTGCTAAGTAGTTTTTTAGCATGACATTTGATGATTTCCCTTACAGAGGTCTGCCTGTTGTGCTCCAAGTCTGTTTGTCAGTAACTTTCTGCTTTCTCTTCTGACCTTGAAAATTTGGGAAGACAAGAGTCACTTGTCCATCTATTTAAAATTGAAATAGAAGTATTCTTTCCACTTTTTATTGTAGTCTTACAGCGTCGTGTTTCTGAGCAGGAGCTAGACTCGCTTTGTGTGTGGAATGTCACACATGAGGTCTGTTCTAGATTGGGTGCATAGGACAGAGACTAGTGGAAACAAAGAAGAGACCTTCACAGTTGTCTCTTTTTTTAAATCACCTTACTTTTTCTATAGTTTTCATTTGATAATTTTATGTTGAGGGTTTTTTTCCCACGATAAATCTCTTCCAGTATTTTTGATATGAAATTACTAACATAGCTTCTGAATTTTCAAGCCATGTCTTACTTGAAAGATTTGTCCTACTGCATAGTGCAGTAAGCTGCACAAGCTGTATGAATTGGTCTGTGTTTAGATGTGTTTTCTTTTTTTCATCCTGTTCAAAGCTTTCAGGTTTGGTGCCTTTTCAAATGTAACACCAAAAATGTCTAGTGAAAGCCTGAGGTGAACATAGGCTACAAACTGATGGTATTAATTTCAGATACTCTGCTAATAATTCAGTGTGTTCTTGCCCCAAATTTTCTTAGGTACGGCTGAAACAGCCTTTGCATAAAAGTGAACAAATCAAAATTTATAGGAAAGTTATTTTCTTCATATGACACTGTTAAATGGACAGCTTGGTGATATGCTGAACATCACAAAGCATGATGTTGTTAGATTAATTGGTGTTATATTGCAGGCTACTCATGGAACGTTAGTATTCCATTCCATAGCATTAAAAATTACAGATTGTGAGCTTTATTTTGGGGGGTATGGGTGTTCTCTGTGTTGCTCTATCATGGTGGTGCAACAGTGTACAAAGTTTAAATTGAAAAATGCAAAGGAAATTTATATTTTTTTAACGATTGTGCAATGTTGTCTGACATGTTTAATTCTTCTACAGATTAACACTAAAGCCCCACAATGTCCTTGAAACCACGAGTAGTTGACTTTGATGAAACATGGAACAAACTTCTAACAACGATTAAAGCTGTTGTTATGTTGGATTATGTTGAAAGAGCAACGTGGAATGATCGCTTCTCGTATCCTTTAAGTGAAAAATCTGACTTTATGTGCTTGTATGATGTGTTTAGCACAGAGTAAACCTGTGTTACATAACAATTTCAGTGATCTTGAGCAGCTTGTTGTAAGGCTGTACCTGTTATGAAGACTGTTGATAAGTTGAAATGAATGGGAAATACTGCATATTTGGGGAATATTCTATGTGAAAATCGCCATTGTTGATGAAAAGTAAACCGGTCTCAGTTTTAGTCACTTTTGGTAGCTCTAATACTTAGCTTATGCTATAGATCTTTGTACAGGCATTGAGTGTCCCCCTTCTGACAATAAGGTGTTCATGTATAGGTGTGTGCGTAGCAGGGGAAACGCCTAAGACATGGAGTGCACATGTTTAAATTTGGAATGTGGGGGATAGTGGGGTTGTTCTGTGTAAAGATTTCTTCCTCTTCTTTGCGTTTCTGACTGTACTGATAACTACCATATTAGACATTTCTATAGCAAGGGTTTAAAGCCCCCTTTTAAAATGCCTTCTTCCTTTCCCTCCAGTGTTACTGCCTCTCTATTCCTGACAGTTAAGCTATGTTTAAAAATAATTACTCTTTCTGTGATCATACGATCTTGCTGTTGAAGGTACAGCTGTACATATACTGTTGTAGCGAAAGGTTTGCTTTTTATGTGCAGAATGGACTTGTAGTATTTTACAAGATTTAAGTTTCAGTGAACTTCTTTGAAAAGAAGTATAACTGTTTCTAACCATTTATACTGTGCCCTGTCTCTATGTATTCATTAGCCGTTACATTGTGGTGAATAACTGGAGAATTTTAGGAGGCTTTGCATCTGTTCTGCAGGAATTGGACACAGTTTGATTTAATTATAAGGGGGAGGAATCGTTTAGACTTACTTATTGATTTGTTAAATTCTGGTGGGTGAAAAAAAAAAGCTCCTGAGAACATCCTTGTACATAGATTTTTACAACATAAGCTTGTTCCGCGTGCAGGAGCTTGACTCTAAAATCTCATCTCATTCTGAACATGTTACCATTTCTCAGAATTGCTTTCCCACATGCCTGTGTTTTGAGGCTGTGTACTTGCATAACATAGCTCAGTTCTTGTGGAGCCTTACTGTGTTGCAATAGACTTTAAGAGATCTTTCATTTTAAAACTTTGTAGTTAATTTCTGGGGACATGACTCACCACCTTGTCTTGGAGTCAAGTTCAAGTGACTCCAGCATTTTCAGACTTTTTGAAGTAATTCGGTGGGCACTTACATGTTGAGAAGTTGTGCTGCAGTCATTCTTTCTAAGCAGTTTTTGAGGATTACACATTTCAGTCTTCAACAAGTGGTTAAATTCTGTAGCTTAAAGCTCTAAACATTTAAAGAAAGGCATCTAGAATAGATTTAAATATAAAATAATAATTGTTACATGAGATGTATTGATTCGTCTTGTCACACTGTTTCACTTGGAACTTCTTGTGTGGAGACCTTATACATGTCTGCTGTTGATCCTATTTTGGGATTTACTCCAGTTGATTGAACATCAGAAAAGGATTGCTTATGAATAGCAGACTAAGGAAGCAGTCTTGGAATAATCATTTGGCATGTAATTCTTAAGCCCTTACTATCATCTTTTAATTATGTTCCTTGGAAAGTGGCACTATTAGTGCCTGATTTGGCACAGGCATGAGCCTTTTGGCTTATTGTCTATGGCTGAATGGCCTGAGGAGTTTGTGTGACTTGTAACTTCCAGCTTGAATATTGGTTATTTAGTACTTCTGCTTCCTGTAACCAAACTTTGTGTTTTAACACAAAGCGCACAACGATTATTCAACAACTTGGTGAAACTGGTAGTTCTATACAGCTGTTACGAAAGCTTTTTCCAGGTTTTATATATAAAGAAAATTAAAGTATTCATGATATATTTTAAGATTTGGCACCTGAAACTACATCATCTTGTGCTTTGTTGTCTTCTTATTCTCTTTTAAATTCAATTTGAGTAATGTTTCTAAACATCTACAGGGACTTTAAAGGAAATGTATTAACTCTGTTTTTCTTATTGCTTAATCAGCACAATAGAAAGGTGGCAAATTATTTGAACTGTGTTTTAATAAAACTCATACAGGTTATTTCATTGATTATAGTACCAGTTGATCTTTGTACTATGTAGTGGAAACAGTGATGTGGAAACAAAGGATAAGATACAGCAAAGAATTACAGTTTCAATCTGCAGCAGTGTATTCTAAAAAGTGTTTGCTTTCCCTTATGCTGTTTGAGACAGCTGAGATCCAATGGAATATGGAGGCTAATAGTATTTTAGGGATCAGAGGCTTGTATGTGCATATTCCACTTCTCGAACTAATTTTTGCCCCACTAGTTCCCCTAAATTTGTTAGTCTTGAATATAGCATTTCCTTGTAACTTATGGTAATTTTGTTGTTAAGCATTGCTTATCTTTAAAGAAACCTTTTCTTTCATACTTGAAATGCTAGAACAGCCATGAGCTGGGAACCACAACTGTGTAAGAGTTAAAATCTTCTGGAAAAGATCACTTGAAAGACCATATGTCACTTTATTTAAACTGTGAGTCATCTTGAGCCACCTTTGACCTTCAGATTTCCTTTAAGATTCTCTGCAGAAAGAAAGGTGTATGGACTTGTTTCATTGTCTGGTAAATAAGTGACAGTTATGTCTTTGAGGTGTTATTGTGAATATGTTTTATAAATTTCAAGATTTTGCTGTTAACTGTTCAGTAGACATGGGAGTGTTTTTTAAGTAAGAGGCTGCTCAAGCTTGGTTAGAGAGTGGTAGGCAGTTCATCTGTACTTTGATAATTACCTTTTACCTATAACTTTTTTGAACAGGTAGAACATCAGGCTCTTCCTGTTGTCTTGGGTTTTCCACCCAATAAGTTACAAATAACATGAACAGTACCCAGGGGGGATGGTAGCTCTACACTTCAAACAGAATTTTAAAAGTATGCAGCATGGCCACCTGCTTTTTGGGTTTTGGGTTTTTTTTCCATTTTTTCTGCATGTTTGTTCTCCCTCCTCTAATGCCTAAGGATCCTGTGATGAGCCAGAAACTTAAACATGTGTCTTTAAGAACAACCTGCCCAAAGAGAAGGAAGAGTCAATAAAGTTCATATGGTCATGATACTTTCTGGCTGAGTCTGATTCAAAGGAATCTACTCCACAGAAGGTACTGTACAGTAAAGCACACCTTTATTGGCCAGCCAAGAATATGCAGGGGTTAGCACCTTCCATATGCTCGTCTCTCTGCAGTTCATTTCGCACAGGCTTTTATACTTCTACAAATCTGGCACCTACCCTGCCTGTTTGCTTATCTAAAAGTTACAGTTTTAAGGTTTGGGGTCTTAAATAACTTGTGGTTTCTTTATTTTAGGGTTACAAACTCAGTACATAATTCATATCTAATACATTAATCACACATAACTTTTATTGCTGTAAGATTTATGCTTTGTCTCTAACTGCGCACCATGGATTATGGTCAACAAAAATCATGACTTTGCACAGATGTGGTCCTTCACCCTGCTATCTATTACACCAGAACCTGTGACTTTGCATTTTTCTTGTTTTTTGCTATAGCTGACTTGCCTGTCCCTTCTTATCACCTTAGCCCACCAGGGCTAGGGCCCCTTCTTGTAGAAGTGGCGGCAGTCATTTAAGTTTTTGTTAACTCATTCTAAAGTACTTATGTCAAGCGAGGCCTGTGTTTCAAGTCCTCAAATCCTCTACAAATTTTGATTCTGTTACAGAAGATTGACTATTAGAAATTTTCCTAAAGCTCTACATTGGTCTCCTATAATTTATGACTAGAGAAGTCTTAACTAGACCCTGAGGACAATGTTTGTGAGGTTTTTTAGCCTTGGATATAGTATTTTTTGGTTGATAATAATTTTGTTGTTGTTCTTTTGCTTGGAAGTGCTTCAGTTTGCCATTGCTGGGTAGTGCCTCTCAAAGAGCAACTACCAAAGCACTTAAATTACACAAGGCTTTTGCTGTCCTTGTTTTAAGTACAGAGTGAAGGCCCCTAGGCAGCAGTTCAGCTTCAACTTCCTCTGGCCTTTCTCACCCTTCAAAACTGCATGCTGAACTAGAAGGACAGGTGGCTTTCACCATTAAGGATAAATTATTGCACTGTAAAGGCTTCTTCCTGTTCTTCTAAAGGACAGCAGCACAGGAAAAATGTCTAAGGGACAGCAGCACAGCTGTAAGTTTATGGAGTAAAATACCAGTGATGATTAATGATTCATTTCCCCTCAGATTATTTATTTGTTAAGAGAGTCACAATATTTTGAACATGACACTTAAGTTTGGATTCTGGATTGAAGGATAAAATGGATAAAGAAACTGGTGCAAATCCAGCAAGAATGTAGCAAAGCTGTTTTGTCAGGTGTATTTCAGTCTCATGATAGAATTCCAGAGAAACTTGGTATCCAGCAAGTATTATTTGGTGTTGATTTTTAGTATTTGGTCGATACAGGAGGGTGAGGTGCCTGATTAAGCTCTTAGTTTGCATACCTGCTGAAATTAAACACAGTGGCATATGTCAGGGAAGAATACTAGATGCAGTTTTCTTCATTTGTAAGAAAATCTGTTTTCTAGGATAAGGAAAGGCATGTTTGGAAGATGTACATTTTCATGAAGGAGTACAGATACTATTTTCATTCTTAAATAGGATTATTACAACTAAGAAACTTGTTTACAAGATAAATTCAGAGATATACTTGTTTACAAGATAAATTCAGAGCTATTTGTTTGCGGTTTTCATCAAATAAACTGCCACTACTTTTCTTGTTCTGTGGTGAAGACTGCCTCTTTTCTCCAAATTCGTGGTAAGTTGTTCTTGTAGTAGAGATCTGTAACAGTTTTGGTGATTTGGATAGTGTAGTTATGTATCTAAAGGGGAAAAAAGTCTCGTCCCCTTTGCTTGTGGAGTATCTTACAAAGAGTTCTATTTCTGGGGTTTAATTTCTCAAAAATATCTTTGCATAGTGAGGAGGCCTGTGGTCTGAATTAGACTGAGGATGCATCCATCCTTAGACTGAGAAAATTCGTTGGGATGGGGAAAGTGTAAAAACCAATTATTCTTTACAATCTTTTAAATAAAATCTTTCATTCTTCACTATTAATTTTAAGTTTGTTTTGATATTTTATCGGTCATAACTTGATGCACTGGTGTAGGGCAATGGTAGCTACTGTTACAAAGCAGTGAATGTTGCCTTTTTTGTTTCTTGGTGCTTCCATTTAATGCTTCTTGCCTTTCCAAGGAGAATTCTATAATGATGATCTATATAAATGAAATAACTGTACTTGAGATTAGATTCTGCTTGGGCTCTTTGAGATTCCCGTTGCCAAATAAAGGCTTTTTTTTCAATTAGTTATCCTGCATCAGAATCTTCTTTGTTTTGAGTAGTAATTCCATATAAAAAATGAAAAATGCATTTGAAGAAATCGGTATGATGAGAGCTTGACACGGCTTTGTAAACTAAGCAGGTGACTTGTCAGCTGCCTCTGTCTTCTACCTCCTTTTACATAGGCATGTGCTTTTTTAGGGTAACTAGAGGAAAGCAGATCTTGTGTCTTCCTTTAATTAAAGTGGTACACTAAACCATGATTTCTAGCATGGCTGGCTTTATAAAGTGCCTATGCTTAGTAGTTAAGCAAAATGTTTTAAAGTAAGTTTTGCAGAACTAGTTTATTTCCCACATTTGTTCATATGAAGCTTGACCTAATCCTTTCTTGACTTCTTCTGAAAGCAAAGTTCTTAATCATAACTTCTCTTCCTGACAAAGCATCAAGTAACTCTTAAAACTTGATATAAATGTTGCAAACCAAAGGTGTAGCTCTGCAAGGTACTTCAGGGACTAAACCACCTTAGGGGATTTAAATGTTTACTGCTGCCCATTTAAGTTAGCAAATGTAACTGTTTTCTTTGGCTGTGATCTTAAGACAGGATTACTGAAATTATAATAATGGTTAAGAGAATACAAACTTTTTTCATCCACACCACCATTGTGATTATTTAATTTTCCCTGTCCCCCAAAATTGTTTTACCTGTGGAGGTGGGGGCAAAATGCAGGGACACTAAATTGTTTTGGATTCCAGGGAGGGAAGCTTGAAGTTTGCTTCACCTTGTGTTTGCTCTGCTTTGTATTTGGCTAATCACATTCTTAACCTAACTAGTGCTTCTTTGCATTATATGAGAAGAGTTTCAGTTCATGTGGGCTGCAAATACAGAAGAATTGTGCATGAAAGCTGCTTTTTCACTTTGAGATTATTGTATATTGTTCATAGATGGCAAATAAGTGGTAGAAGCTGCATCAGTATAGGGCTATCAGAAGTTCCGGGATTTTGTCTCTAATATTCCCTCATCATCCTCTAGTTAAAATTTAATATTGATGCTGTAAACTTAGATTCTGCACAAGTTAATACGTAGACTAATTTCAGAAAATTATCCATTTTGCCTTTTTTTCTTGAATGTAAAAAAACCCCAAACCCCTAAACTGCATGTGTGGGGAAAACAAAAGGCTTCTGTAAAACTTGAATTTTGTTGATATGTTTTCACACTTTGATACAAACCTTGACTTTGAGCCCAGAGACATTTATGCTTTGTGTGTGGCCTATCCTGAACCTCTTGGAGAGAGACTTTATACTGAGACTAAAATTTTTTTGGAGAATCACGTACGCCATTTGCACAAGGTAACCTATACAGTTACTGATGTCCATGTTGGTGTTCTTTGTTCATTTTTGACTTCAGGAAGGGGTTTTGTTTCTATGTTTTTATGAGGCTAAATCACAGATAACAGAGTTGCAGAGACACAATACTTACATATATGATACATGTAACAGATATCCCACAAAAAATGTAGGCAGATATTAGAGGTATCTGTCTCTATGCAACACAAAAGAAAGAACTTTCTTTCTAAGTCAACAGTTACGGTTTATATAATATATTAGTTTGAAAAGTAAGTTCTTTCTTTTCTGTTGAGTGCTTATAACCAAAGCAGTTACAGAAATGTCTTCTTTCCGACTGTACTGTAGTAGTTTGTGATTAGCCCTCTGTTTCAGGAGAAAAGTGTCTACTCCGGTGTCTTGGTAACTCATTGTATATACTCTGCTAAAAAAAGCCAAACTCAACTTCTGAAATATGTGGGAAATAAGAAATGTTTGGGAGGAGAGGAAATAATTGCAAATTATTTATTATGACAAATAACAGTATTTGTATACCTATATAGCTGTGAGATTACTTCTGTTTCATCTGCTAAGACAGTGAATGTCATCAGAATCATAATTCATTGTGTTCAATAGATGGGATGGATGAACAGTGTCTCCTTGTATATCAGTAAAAAGAGAAGTAGATTTAAATAAGATACCTGCCTGTCTTTAGTGTCTTATAGGGGATAAAGCATTGCAAATTCTGCTCAATGGCTTCATGCTGGTTTTTGAGCTTAGGTCCCTGAGTATTTGATAAGATAGGCTAGGTGTCTTAATGGGTAGTTCCACTGATAACAGAGAGGATAATTCTGACACTTTGATAGACTAAATCAGTTCACTAAACTAGCAGAGAACTCTGCCAAAAAAGTTCCTCATTTATTTAGTGAGCTGAATGAGCTCACTTAGAATAATCAGGCAGGTGCCAGCACAGTAGAAGCTGTGGGTAGTAGTGGAAAGCATACATCCATTTTTTAAAATTGGCTGTCCACCACTTATTGCTGAAATAACATTGGAAAACCTTTGCAAAATGCATGCTGCAGAGGAAAGCATTCTCCATTCTGTTTTGTCTCCCAGCTTTCCTCTTCCATGATTTTTATTACATTCTTTTACATTTTTTGCATAGACTTCTTTGCTGCTTGAGACAGATTTTAAACTAACAAATTCTAGACAGAATTATAGTTGATTTCCTAGGATCTCATCTCCCCTCACAAATCATACTAATCAGTTTAAATTTTTGAACTTACTTCTTTGAAGTATGAATATATTTTGAGAAGTTCAGTACATTAGTAGCTTTTTAGATTATGATTTCAATAGATTTAGGCCTAGATTTGTAAAACTTCAAATGTGTTTTACCTTTATATGTATCTGTGCTTTGTTAAACTTGTTTTATTCTGTGATTCTTGGTAAGTACTACTGTCTATCTGGTAAGGCATACTGGTTTTAAATGATTATAGTTCACCAATTCCTCCAGTGTGCATGTGGCTGCATGAATTTAAAACTGACCTGTGTCAGTGAGGGAATAGTTATGAGTCATCCCACCAGTATGATGTGAGAATATGAACCAGGCTTATGCAAGCAGGTACTTCTGAAAAGATAAATGGAAAATAATACAGTAGAGAGATTGCTATTTTTAAATGCAAAATAAAGCAACTCCAGATGTTGTAGCTGGCTTACCAAAACTTGGAGTACTAAGATGTGTTAGCTTTTTGGTTATTGCAGCAGTTCTGAATATGTGAATGCTCTACCCGAATGATAATCCCATTATGACTTTATAAGTATGTATACTATTTTCATACTAATTTTAGTGGGGGGTATGTGCCTTCACAGAGAGTTCTGGAAGCTGAAGAACAAGTACTCGTTATGTATCACAGATACTGGGAAGAGTATAGCAAAGGGGCAGACTATATGGACTGTTTATACAGGTAAGCTTTGCAAAAGAGTTGTTAAACCTTTGAAATGACTAAAATGATCTGCAGGTTAAGTTGAAGAATGTTAATTAAAGAGAGCAGTAGATGAATATGCCTCAGGTCAGTTTTGGAGAGAATATAGTTATGGTAGCAGAACATGAGAAAAAAGGAATAATGCCTCAACAGGTAAGTATCCAAGATGGTTCCTACTGTTCTTTCATTACTAATATATTCTACCTGATGTTGCAGTGCCAAATGTGTTGGTGCTAAACAACCCTGCAGTGAATTAGCTCATAATCCTAGGAGTTCTTCTAAAAGGATGACATTGTACTGCAGTATCCAGTTGAACCAGCATGGTTTGATTCAAAGCTTTGCCACATACCTTGGCAAAACCACAGCTCTCCCTTCTCAAAGGGCCTTTCAGACAAGGTGATGTGCTCTTTGGGTCCTTTCTTTTCAGGTGAATGTTTGAACTGCAGGGATTGGAGAGGGAGTGAAAATTTCTCCTTATTCCTTTTCTGAGAACTTCAGAAACTAACGGACTGTATACAGGCAATCAATTTTTTTTTTTTTAGTAGATTACAGCCAAATCTATAAATAAAAACACAACTAACCCCTGTTATTTTTACAGTTCTACTCTTTCCTGACTTGTGAATGTATTTCATTACTACTGGTGATGCCTTAAGCACAGAAAACCTACCCGTTTCTTAGTTGCTAGAATTTTAATTGTATTGAGATGGCTTTGGATTTACTAGGATCTGGATTTTAATTCCACTGGGACTGTAAACTGAACATTCTGGTGTCTATTATGCTGGTGATACCCAGCAGGTAAATATAATTTATGAGGCACTTACTATTGTACTTAATTGATGGTATGATGTGAGGATTTACAAAGGATTTCAGGACCTTTGCTGTTATTTTAGGGGATGTATGTGTGATCTTACAGACTACAGTAAATTATCCCTAGCAGACTGGGAACAGATATGATGGAGTCCATCCTGAACTTGCAAACTTTAGTTCCAGGATGTGTCGCTGACTTAACTGGAGAGTTGATAGAGGGGAAAAAACCCAACAACTATTTAATGAGTATGCATCTCACTGGTGCTGCTTTGACAGTTTTTCTGAGAGCTTGTGTGCCTCAGGTCATAAATAAATGAATTAAAATACTTTTCAAGTGGTGGAACTTGATTTTTTATTTCATTTTTAAACAAGCTAGGGCATTTTTTTTTCCAGACAGACATTATGTACACAAACCAACCTGTACGTTTATGTAAGCTCATATTTCATGCCAACTTGCCCATCCTAACTCTTCCTCCTGCTTTGCATATAGTATTTTGGTCCAGAAAATGTACTTGTTAGGTGTTTCTAGAAGTATTTTCACCTCAAAGGTGTAGCTTCTTTGTGTTGAAATTCTGAATTTTGTAATACATTATCTTTCAAAAGTCTCTACACGGTATGACTTTGTGAAAGTATTTTTCTCTTCAGTAATGAAACGTACGTTGTAATGGGAACTAGAAGACCCACTTGAAGACAAGAAATAATTCAATGCTTGATTAGTACAGTCAGAATGACTTTTATACATTGGAAACACTTTATTAAGTGAATGTCATTAAGTTATGTCATTGTTTTGTTTTTTGAGAGAAATGTTTTGTGTGAAAGTACTTCTGAAGACCGTAAGAGGATATTCTGCTTTTTAGAAATCAGTTGGAGTTTTTTCTTACTTGTATTCCTGCTCTCAAAAAACTACCACAATTTTGTTGACTCTGTTGTATCCCAGGTTCTAATTTGTATAATTCTTCCAGCATTGAAAACTGATTGATATCTACAGCTAGTAGTTTTAATGTTATTTTAAAATAGATTTCTTTAAGTAGTCTTGCAACTCTGCTTCTAACCTGATAGGCAATATTTGAAATACTACTAACATGTGAGACACTTTTGAGCAAAATTCATAAAATGCAAGACCAATTGTGGCTGGCAAATGAGTTAACTCTTTTCTTTCTTTGGTGTTGATTTTGGTTTGTTTGGGTTTTTTTTCCACCCACCCTCCTGGGTGCATATTGCTAGGAAAACAGATCTGGATTCAGTTTGAAAAGTAAAACCCCACGTGTGCTTGACTAAACCAAGGTGATAAAACTGATGGAATAAGGAACACTTAAATAAACTTCTTCAGTTGTTGTTTTTGTTAGTTGTGATGATAGAAATAATAGATAAAAAAAATACTGGTCATTAAGACTTACCAGTGTCTTGGTGCTGTAACTGTTTTCATAGGTACTTGTAAAAAATCTAGTCAGTGTACTTTTATTTCAAATAATTGAAAGGTTTTCTTATCCAGCAAATTGAAATTAATTTGATTGAAAGAAAAGAAAGAAATATTAAAATTGCTCATAATAAAATCCTGAAAATTGAACACACGTAGTGCAGCTTCTGCTTTTGTTCCCTTTTGTCTTTTTTTAAAGCACTTGTAATAATACCAGCATATCAAGGTATTGCAATTTTTAGTTCTTTATGCTGCTCTTAGTTCTCTTTCTGTGTGTACTGATGGAGGAGTGAGGGAGTGAGTGAGGGGAGTGTAGGGCTTTCCTTTGTAGCAAGTTTAAGAAGAAAAAGCAGATTGGCATCTGTTGGCTTTGTTCACATGGGGAAAGATGGGAAAATGCCACCAAGAAGCATGCCTGCTTAAGTATAGTGTTCCAGCTGTTCTGGATGTTCTCAAAGGTTTTATATGACGTGAAGGTTCTGTAGCTTCTACACAGAGCTTCATTTACAATTTATGACTGTTATTGGTGGTAGAAGGGGAGTTTACAGTTCTATGTAGGAGTCTGAAAGTAGCTTAGGCCGCTGTAGTCCAGTTTGTCATCACTGCACTATCACAAGTCTTCCTTCTTTGGACTCTGTGGTGTCCTAAATTCTTTCAAGTTCACAGAATTTCACAGTGTCCCTCCTTTTCTCCTTTGCTTGGCTTTTGCCCTCATGTCCAGCGTGTTCAGACATCGCTAGTCTGATGCAGCCTCTGACACCTGCATCTCTTAAAGTGCTGCAGTAATCTGACTCTTTTCAGTGTCTGAAACTGGGTGTCTCAAAACTGCTGGTTAGATCAGAAATTTAAAAACATTCGGTTGCCTCATTTAAGCATTTCTAATATAAGAAATATTATAAGTGTAGTTATGAAATCTGTTAGATTTTTTTTTCCCAGTTATCTGGGAAAGAAAAAGAGAATGGTTCTATTTTAAAATGCTACAATATTTGTTTTGTGGGAATACTGAGACTCAAGAGGGATGTTTTAGCAGGTCTTGCACAGAAACCGTTTTCTGTTCTTTATAAAATATGTACATACAGTAGTAAATACCAAGTACAAAAAAAATAGCATTTATAACATTTCTTCTTTATAATTGTTAAATAATTTCTGCAAATTCCTCTCTTTAAAATTTGTAATCTGGCAGTTTGCTTGTCTTCATGACCTGAGTAAGGGATCATACCTGACAAAAGTTTGCCTGATTAAAATTAATAGTACTTCTGTGTTTCAGTCCGAGAGAAACATAAAATAATAAACTGTACAGGTAGAAGAAAATACTTTAAAATATCTGATAGTCAGGAGTGTTTTTCTATCATTAAAAAGAAATAAACTGCTATCACTCTAATACTAGTCCCTGAATTTACCAGTTATTTTGCACATATATGTATGTATGAGTAACAGCAGTTCATGTTGAAAGGTTGGATTCTTACACAAGTATATTGCTCACCAGGGAAATACTGACAGTGATATTTCAGGCTCCTGTTTGATCTCTCAATTACTAACACCACTGTTTTAATATGCTGTAAGGTCTTTTAAATTGAAGTAATTTATTTTGTAAGATTTTTCTACAAATAGCAGTGGCATTGGTTAAAGGAGGTTATAATTTGTGATGTGGAAGACATTCCACAATTCTGAATTTATTTTTAAAAACCCACGCCTTTTGTGTGTTTTGATTAGAATTTCTTTATTTCTGTAGGTACCTCAACACACAATTTATTAAGAAAAACAAATTGACTGAAGCTGATCTTCAGTATGGTTATGGAGGGGTGGATATGAATGAACCTTTGATGGAAATTGGAGAGGTAGGTATCTCTGAAAGTGGGATTGAATTTAAACTGTATTCAGAAGTGCTACAAGTTCAGCATTGTCCTTTGAAATTTTGACTTTTTTTGTGTCACAGAAATATTGTAGAAGATGTAAGCACTGACCCCTTTGTAAAATGAGATTACAGTTTTGGTGTAGAAAAATAGAGGGGGGAAAAAGGAAATATGAAAATATTGAATTTGTCTGTATATCTTTTTGCTTTGTGTCTGCATGTACAAATACTGCTAGCTGGAGAATTTATATTATTCTGTCATTATCTGTTTTAGTGTATTAGTGTTTTTTAGTTATTTAGTATTTAGTGTTTTTTCTTTCCACTCTACATTTGCCTTTTTCTTTTTAATGGAAGTGAATACCTCTTCTCTTTTGGTTTGGAAGGCTAGAGAAAGTGCTTTCTTTTTTTTAATTCTTAATGTCGGAACTTGACCTTTCAGTGATTACTGTTGTAAGTCTTTGATTTCACTGTTTTAAGTAGGAGACCTCTGTTGCCTTTAGTTAAGAGTAAGGAGAGGTTGTGATGCATGAAGAAGCATCTTCTGTGCTTCTGACCCAGCTGATGAAGATATTGCCAGTTAAAATTGCTAATTTTCTGACAGGTTGGGGGTGGGCTGAAACAAACTCCAGAAACATGATATGCTTTAAGTCAAGGCATTTCAAGGAAGGAAATTGTTCTCTTGTCTATGTGTGCTGTCTCCAAGGATTGCTCATCAGTGGCATAGGTAAAGACTTACAGAGCTTGGAAGTGCATATTGCTGCTGTTCGTGGTCTCTTCAAAGTGGCATAAATGTTACTCCTTATTTACTTAGACTGGGATTTAGCAGAGTGTGTTCCATGATCGTCAGAGGTAGGGCTTAGTTCTGTATGAATGGCTGTTAGTTCAGCTGATTTGAAAGCTGGGAATAGGCCTGGGAGTGTTCTTGGCACTGGATGATGCTTCTGTATTAATGAATTCTCCCTGTTTGCATGCTGCTCCATTCTGAGGTATTGCTCAAAGGATGGTGGTAGCAACTTTTACCCATAGCTTTCTGCCCTAGAATGTGTTTACCAAAGAACAAAGAGCAGACTTGATAATCCTGGAGTTTTTGAGTATTCCATTTTCTTCGTGTTTGTGGGCTCCTAAGTGGGACAGAAGGACAATGACACACTTTTCTTCAAGCTCACCAGGAGTTGTTCCAAGGATGGTACATCCCTAGCTCGGCATTAGGGCAGGTTATGGGGAGGGTCAAGATTCTTAAACTGTGGCTGGCAGCCTTTTGCTTTTTGATGAAGATGTTTAGATGGTGATGTCTGGAATTCTAATAATGAGTTTTTCGTTATCTCACTCTACAAGAATCCTTCCCTTTCTCTTTGCTGAATACTGTCTTTGTAATCTGTAGCAGTGGGAAGTAAACTTTGAATCTCAAGGCAGTAAAGTTGATATCTATTCATGACTACTGTAGGATTAGGTTTATGGAAGTCACCTCTTTGTCCTGAAAAGTAATGGAGACTTGAGTCCTAGACTCATCAGCACTGTTTTTGATTAATTCATTGCTCCAGTTCACATTTCTTGACCTACAAGGCACTTGGCAAGTTTATCAAGTCTTTATTTTGAAAACATTTTCTCTTTTGTTACAGTTCTTGTAGGATTCTATCTTTTACTCTTTGGATTGCACAAGGGATTTTGCAGAAGTCAAAGTATTTCAGTTGTTCATCATTTTAGAATGGAAGGAATTATTGTTTATCCCTGTTTAGATGACTGAGATGATCTGGCCTTTATCTACGCAAGGACAGACATGTTTATTTTATATACAGTTCTCTTCGGTTTCAGCATGAAGTTACAGAAATAGTGCCAAGTATTTGTAGAAGCAGAACTGTAGTCTATGTGCTGAAGTTTCTGTCTCAGCATCACTCCTGTGTGGCAATGAAACTTTGGGAGCTTTTCAGTAAACTTAAACAAGTACATGCTTGCTTAGTTCTTCTGAGGTGTGTAACAGTAGGTCCATACGGGAGACCGGAGGTGACGTGTACGGGCATGGCTTCAAACAGTTCTTCATCCCCACAAGTGTTCCAGACATTCAGTAATTGTTGTACTAGGAAACATACAGGATGAGATCAGTTAATGAAAACAGTCTGACAGTGCTTGCAAGAGATTACATTTTTCCCCTCTGTATGTTCTGAATGCATGATGAAGGTTGCTGCTTTTCTGAGTTGAGCTCCTATCACTGATTTCAGACTCCTGAGTTTTCAATGACTCTGGAAGCCCTGAGCTAAAAGGTAGTTCAGATGTGCCTTCTGGGTTTTTTTCCCTCAGAAATAGATTCTGGAAAATGGAGAAAACCGCCATGTTCAGTGTTGTCAGTCTAGTTGGAGAAGTAAGATCAGTCCCTATCTTCAAGATGGAAATACTGTGGTTTCTGGATTGATCTGTCTGTAGTTCATTTGACAAGAAAATTCCAGTAGGTGACTTGAATCTGCTTCCCTTTGGTAGCTCGTGTATGAGAAGGATCATTAGAGACCACATTGCAGAGACCATATGGCAGAATAGGTCTACCTGAGGTTGCTTCTCTTCACATCATAGTCACAAAATGCGACTATGATGTGAGGAGAAACATAAAGGAAAGTTCTTTTACTTTTTTTTCCCTCCCTCTCTTCTCTTTCTCGAGAGCTGGCTTATTTCAGCTGGCTTCTTTCATTCTTTGCTGCATGAGTTCCTGTTTTTGTACAGAAACTTAACTGTTCTCTGCTCTCCACAAGGTGAGACAGTGAAAATCACTCCTAAAACAACTTTGATTTCAAAACATTATCTGTCTTTGGATTTATAAGCAAACCTTTACCTCTCCTTTAACCTGCTTATGATGCAGTTGTGTCAGATTTTCATTCTGAACCCTGTATTGCAGCAAGGGTGCTGAATAGCTGTGACAGACAGAGCAAGTTCATTTGTCTGCTCTTTAAAAGGAAGATTTATTTCATAGAGTGGATCAGATTTGGTAGTTGATAGCTATGTGCCTGCTTTCAGTTAAGACATACCAGATCGATATCTTAATATTTAAAGCTAATAACCTATTAGTTGTGTCAAAGCTTTCTTAGAAGCAATATTCCCTTTGTCCTTACTGAATTTTGCAGTTTCATTTTTTCCCAGTCTACTACTTGCTAGGAGGTGTTTTTGGAGGTCTCATATGTGCGGTTATTACCTGTATATAAGGGGTCACATTATATATTTTGGGCTTTAAATCTAATTTTGTCTCAAGTGTAAAAGCTCATTTGAACAATTTGCAGTTGTGTTTTTAAAAATAGTATATGTTGGGAGCAATTACTTCACCCACAGGAACCTCTAATGATGTATTAGGAATAGGGTGGCCTATCCCTAATATGAATAGATTTGAATTCCAGCTAAAGTCAAATATTAGCTTGCCAATGACTTTGCTTAAACTGTATGCATCTTAGTTTGAAGATGTTCTTTGTGTGTTGGATGAAAGAGTTCTGTATCTTTGACTCTGACCTCTGACAAATTGGCCAAGAGAAATTCTCTTTTGTCAGCTGAGGCTTAAGTTGCAGTCATTGTTAGCGATATCGGTATTTGCGCACATTCAAACTCTTTGGGTAGGAAGGAATGTAACTTACCTGTTACTGTGCAGATGTTTTCTTTATGTGTACACTCAAAATCTGCATTTCTAACCAACTTGCTGGGGGTCCTTATATGCATTTGAGAATACTCGAGGGAGTGGAACTGAGGAATGAATCAGTTCTATTAGATGTGTAGGAAGCATGCAGGCTGGGAAGCCTGCATTAAGATACTGCCTGACTACAGAAAGAAGAGGTTTTATAACAATTTGATTTTTTTAAAATCCTGAATGGGAAATTGTGTCATCTTTGGTATTGTTCTAGGTTTGGTGTGGTGGTTTTGGGGGGTTTTTTTGTGCTTTTTATTGATGTAAACTTGTGTTGTGTCCTGACAGCTAGCTCTTGATATGTGGAGAAAATTAATGATTGAGCCACTGCAGGCCATTCTTATTCGGATGCTCCTCCGAGAAATAAAAAAGTGAGTGCATGATTGTTTTTTGCTTTAACACAATGGCAGGGGGAGGGGGTATTGCACTTTTTTTACTTTGAGAAGTCTGTGGACTTTGACAGAATTATTTTATGTTTGGTTTTTTTAAGGTATTTTCTTATCTGGTGATGATGGTCTATCAGCTTTTCTCATTGTAGCTATGTATTTGTCACTTGCATGTGTAGAAAAAGGCTCTGAAAAGAGTCAATTCCCTGTAACTTCAGAGTAGTGATCTTTTCTGTTTCAGCAATTTATTAATGGGTTTGGGGAGGAATTAGACTAATTCTCCAGGTCCTAGAGGATGCTTTTTGCTTCTTTTATCACCTGATGCTGACTGCTTAAGGCTTCTGTGCTGTCAGTAAACTTAAGGACCAGGCCTTGGGCAAAGATTTGGCCAAAACCAGAGAAGTTGTGTTGCTTTGCATGGAACCCAGAACAATTCTTGCTTATCTGCCAGGAAGACTAAGCTTTTGGGGTTCTGTTTTTCAGACAAGTACCTTCACTTAACATTTTTGATGCTTGACTTGAATGAAATGAAAATAATTAGTTTTTACAGTTTGAGGGAAAATTATTATTTGTTTCTGAATGCTTTTTTTTACTTCTAAACAAAGGGCTTGGGACTCCTAAGGTTTTGATTTAGAACCTTTACTTAACTCCTTAAGGAAACTTTCTTTCCTTAAACAGAAATTTTGAGATCTACTAGAGATCTTGTGTGTAGTTCTAAGTTTTGTCAGTTTCTACATTTTTACTATTATTTAGGATAACTCTAGAGTTGCTTAATAACTGGGATTTTTTCTAAGTGATTACTCAGGTGATCAGACTAGTGTAGTAAACTGAGAGAGTGAAGTAATTTGGCAGATTGAGATTCCTTGAACATGCGCTTGGTCAGAAAAAAATTTATAAGGCATTACAAACCTAATTTTAATATTTTATTTTTATTTTTCATTCCTGAATTAAATATTTGACAACAAAGTAACTGATATGATGTCTCTTTTAGATAGTATTTCTGAAGCCAGGAAGTATTTATTTGCTTTTGGTTGTTGAATAATGGTTCCTTTGTAACCAGGACTAATACTGCTTTATCCATGTTAACAATTTATTTTTACTAAATGAAGATTCCCTAATTCATGGTGAAAAAATTTCTCTTTTGTTATATCAAGCACAGTGAGGTGGAAGACATGTTTTAGTCAATGTGTATATTTCACTGGTGGGTGGAAGTGGAAATGGGTGTGAAAACCTTTTTCCACAGACAATTCCTGCCCCTTAGAAGTAATGGTATGTATTTATCTGGAGGTTGACTGCAGACCTCACAAGGGTGTTTAGATCACCACTGTCATTGGCTTTGGAAGGCAGATCAAGTTGGAAGACCAACAAGTTGACGTTATTTGTTATTAAGCTATTTGAAAAATTTTAAATAAAACTTGAGTCATTGTTTCTAATGGTTGGATCTGGATTTTTTTCCCCTCCTTTATTCAGTATTCTTTGCGTGATCTCAAAGAAGGTAATTCTATTCTGGTTCTCAAAATATACATCTGACAATTCATATTTAGTTTCTTCTAGCCACGTTGTGTTCTGCATATCATTTAATGAATTATATAAGACAGAACTACTTCTTGTAGCTGGTTTTTTTCTGCTATCATGAAATGTAGGGCTTCCTGTGGGAATTCTGAGGAAGGCCTTTGCATGTAACTATAGGCTTGTTGCTATTCTTTGTGTAATTTCAGTGGCTAATACACTTTTTAAGAGGCAGTTTTAAAGATGCTGCTGCAAGCGAGTATTTAATGTCTTTTAGCATTGAGTTCAGCAATTCAGGGATTAAACAAGGTCTTTGAAGAAATGGATATCCATAAGTTACATCTGTCGAGCGTGCAAGAATATGCATGGGAATAATATTACCTAAAAATGTTAATAAAATGTTACTAATACATGTATACACTTTAAAACTCCTCTGTTCTATAACTTCTTCATAGTACTTGTGGGTGCATGGTTCAATTTATTACAGTGCTTTAAAAAAGATTACGTTTATGTAGATGGGACAGTTGAACTGCGTAGCAGGCAACAATATGTGGAATCGATAACCAACACTGTAGTCAACTGGTTGCATATAAAAGTATGTTTCTTACTGTACTGAAAAAGGTAGGGGAGCAGAGCCACAAATTCTTCTTTCAGATGTTACTTTATCAATGGATTTAACTGGAATTTTAAAAAGACTTCTGACAAAAGTCTTGAGCACACTGACTTTTTAGAAGCTATAAGCTTGTGCAATACATTAGACATTAAAATTAACAATAAACTTTTTTTGGTACATGAAAATAAAGAAATGCAAGTTGTGGCTCAGCTGAACTAGATGGCTAAACTGATCTGTGAGTTTACTGATGCCAAAAAGGAGCAGGTTGTGCTCTACTACCTTTCATGTGCTGAATTTGGTGCTCACCTAGTCGCTTAATTAACCAGCTCAACTGCTAATACAACAGAAAACCATCTTGGTAATGTTTCTCAGGTTGGCACAATGAGTCAATTCAGCAAAGCATTAGATGAGTGCCAAAGCAATGCAAGAGAGATGGAGGCCTGTGACTGAGCAAAAGGGAGCAGGATTAACCCTCTTGAAAAGCAGAGAATTCTTAACTCACTTAAACCTGTCTTGTGTGACTGCACTCCTTAATATAGAGTTCTGAGTATAACACTTTCTTCCCCCTCCCTCTAGCCCAAGCACTCCTCCTACAAGGCAAGCTGAATATCAACTTAAGCATTTTTGTTTCAACACAACAGGAAGCCGACAAGATCTTGAATTGTGAGAAAATTCATCTATGAAATTCTTAAACAGAAATAATTTGGAAATTACTCAGGTGCTATCTCAAATGACAGTGTGATTAGTACAGACTAACCAAGAGAGACTTCTCTACTAAAGATAACTAACAGTTTCTAACTAACTGAACCTATTCCTGTCTAAGCTGATACATTATTCATATCATTTGTTTGAAATTAAAGTTAATGGAAGTTAACTTTTTTAAAAGTGTTCAGAACAGGCTTATCTAGTTCATAGTGAATTCTGTGGGTAACTGGCCTTGAAAGACCCTTGGTCTGACACAGCAGAGCACTGCTTTTGAGTGATGCTTCTTTTAGTGAGTCTGGTTTTTATTGTACCTTAAATTTTAAAAATGTGCTTTGGGGCTGTAGTAGTACACTGTACAATACATGTTGAACACCCACCATTAGATGGGAACATGATGGAGCTAATATAAACCAGTACACCTTTCTTGAGCTTGTGTTTTGTAGCTTTCTCCATTTCTTTTGAAAGAAGAAACTTGTCACCACCTGAATTAGTGGAACTTGTGTTTCTAGCACTTTATCTTTTTATCCAGAATCCTTACCAAACATCATCATACCCTTATACCCAAGATATCCAGTGACATCCCTGCTTCAACCTGTGTTGCAGCTGCTCTGTAGCTCTGTGCGTCCATATTGCTTGCTGTCTGCTGCCAAAAAGGAAAGTAAACATTTGATAGACTTCCACCTTCATGGGATCACCAATTTCATTTCAGTGTGGCTGTTGCTCTTACTACTACAACTTTTGTGGAAGTCATTATTGAAACCTCTGTCAAATTTTGTTGAAAGTAGTCGTTTGCACTACAAATTCCTGGGAGCAGAGTGCCATTGGTGTAAATAAAAACCTGAAGTGGCTGCCAGAGCAGACAAGGCCTGTTCCATGCTGGGTTTGTTTTCATTTATCACCTTTGTGCCATCTGACCTCTGCTTCAAAAGCTTGTTTCCTTCCTTCCAGCTCTTCTGTGGAGCATATCTCGCTTTTACAGCTTTTTCCTAGTGTGCATTGTCCTTTGAATCCCCTGTGTCTGACCATTGCTGCCCACTCCCCTCCCCTCCCACATCTGCATGGGCTGAGGTCTGAAGTGGCCTGTGAGCTGAGTGGAGGGAAGCTGGGCCCTGAGCTGTTTCTACAGTACTGCCGCTTGTGTTTGTGTACCTGGTGCAGGGTCCTTTCCAGGTCCAAAACCCTGCATGTGAGAGCTGGGCTGGACTGGCTCCTGCCGGAGCCCTCCTTTGTAATACGCTCAACTTTTAGTTCTGTGGCTTCCTGTACTCCATGGCATAGCCCAGCGTCCACAGACTGCATGCGTTCTGCAGCTGTCCGTGCTCCTGGACCCCTCCAGGGTGGAGTTGCATCTGGGCCCAGGGCACATGTTTCACTTCTTCCCTTCTGTGATTCTGTGCTGCTGCCTCTGCTGTTGAAAACCAGACCTTGCAGAGGGATGTTGGCAAGGATGCAGGGTGTGATTACATGTGCCCAACCCCAAATTTATTCCATTGATTCAGCTCCCGCAACCAGAGGAAATCTTCCTGTTCCTGGGTGAAAAAATCAGCCATCTCTGATGGAACCCATTAGTTCAGTACATTTGTAATGGGTGAAGAAGCTGCATAAACCGTACAGTGACTGCTCAAAGTTCATTAGAGAGCTAATTCTTCACACCATCATGAGCTTAAGTTTTCAGATTGTAGAAAACAGTAGTGTTTGAATGCAATACCCATAATTAACAGTGTTGTGAATACATGAAGATGGTCTGTTGTGTGTAATATTATGACTGCTGGTGTGGCTGTCCTGGTAAACCTCTCTAGCACATGGGCATCCTCTGGAGTTTTTACTGATTACAAACCAAAACAAATTGCATTAGCAAAATTATGTCTCTCCCATTCCACCCCAGCATAGATGGGTATATGACATTCGTGTTTGATGCTTAATCATAAATATACTTTTGTAAATCATATTTTTGTCCTATTTAACACCTTAAGAGTTAGGGAATATTTTTTTACTTTGTTGCAAAGTACATATGAAAAGTGATATTTTTTAGAACTTTTCGTGTCTTAGGAGGAAGTCTCTGCTGTTCTGAGTGTGGGTCTGTTATTTCCAGTCTTTGCAAAGGACTGAACACTGATGTTATTAGCATGCAAAATACTTGTTTTAATTACTTCTATTTTCAACTGAATGGAACTAAAGATAAGTTTCTCTTCACTTTGACTCCTTCATTTGAAGCTAAGAACTTGACAGGAAGACATAAGGTTTTCCTTTTCTGATGTATGATTAAGTATTGTGACCATGTGACAGATGTGTTATTTGTTCCACTCGAAATCTACATGTTGAATAGTAGATATTCAGAAAAGAAAATAGCACATTTCTTGCTGTGATGCTGGTAAAAATGGTGGATTTTTTTGGCAGGGGCAGGAGTGTGAGTCTATATTATAAAGGCTACAAACACAGGATCGATCTTACTGTAGCTTTTAAACTACTTTCTTAGAGTATGTAATTTCAAATACTTATATCCTTAGCAAACACTTGGAAATTTCATGACCTGTAAATGCTTTTGAATAGTTATGCATTACTATCTCAACAATTTAAATGTGTATGAGAGGAAGAAGAGTGCATTTTCTATTTTAAGATTAACCCTCTTCAATTTTGCCAATTTAAGCAGAGGAGTTTACTGGAAAATGTTTTCATCCAGTTTTCATTTGGCTATAGATGAGTTATACTAGATACCTGCATTCTTATAAATGTTTGCTTTGCCTGTTTCAGTGATCGCTGTGGAGAAGACCCAAACCAGAAAGTAATCCATGGGGTTATTAACTCCTTTGTTCATGTTGAACAGTATAAGAAAAAATTCCCCCTAAAGGTAGATACACATTTCTGATTATGTATTTTTAACTTTGAATGTCAATCTAGCATATACATTATTTGTCCTTTGAAAAAAATTCTCTCTTCCAGTTTTATCAGGAAATTTTTGAGTGTCCTTTTCTGAATGAAACAGGGGAGTATTATAAACAAGAAGCTTCAAACTTATTGCAGGAGTCAAATTGCTCACAGTACATGGAGAAGGTAAGAGATTCTTCGATACACATGTAATAATTAAAATCTAACACTATAATTTTACTGATGGTAGATGTTGTCCTCTACAATTCTCATGGTTGTTCTTTGTGTTATGCTTTCATGCAATTGAAGTGATACTTCTAGTGGCATACTTAATCTGAATATAAACTACAAACCTTGCTATGGATGGATAGTCAGCATCAAAATATTTCATAATAAATGATGAATCAATGGCATGAAAAGTTAAAAAGACAAAAAATAAAATACATACCAGGTTGATCAATATTACTTCCTTTCTTTTCTTTCAGTTTGGAGTAGGGTAAGATGAGAGTTTTAGTGTTATGTAGTTAGAGAAGACTGTAAGTTGTTACAGAGCATTCTTCAAAATTACATACACTGAGGTGGATTTTCTTTTGTGGTGTATGAAGTCATGTTGTGTTTGAATTACTTGTAATTCTTATATCTTGTAGAAAAGCAAAAATTAATAAAGAACTAGGAGTCAGTACCTGGTCCTATACTGTCCATACTACCAAGATAGAAGAGCTGAGCAGAAGGCTGTGAAATTGCTCTTAACCATAAGGAGCATAAGCTAATGGTTGCACACCTGTGGTGAAATTCAGGGACAGGCTAAGACTTCAACTAAACCAAAAGCAATTTTGCCTATCATTAGCAGTCTGCAGCTGTGCTATTCTCCCTAGACTCCCCTCATTCACAGGTTGTAAGTGCTTTTATGTCAGTATTCATATGGCTTATTTTATGGAAAAGCCTATTTTATTCACTGAGTTATAAAAAGAGTTTTTATTGATAGTGCAAATGTAATCCTGTACCTATCCTATTGAGCAGATGTTTATGTACAAGCAGAAGGATTTGGAACAGTAAAGTGATTCTTAGAGTTCTATTTTTATTAGGTATTATTATGGTAAAACTTTCTCAGAAGGAATAAGAAGTGTGGTAAGAGAAATTGTGTAAGACTGGTCACAAAGTTAAAGTGAAAAAGAAATTTTGAGGCAAGAACTATGGAATGCCATTAGACATCTAGTGGTGACTGGACCTAGTCAATACTGGGAAGAGATTATAACCACTTTGTAATAGCCTGATTCAGAAGATGCGCTGGACGTAAAAGTTCTTTTTATTACTTATTCTTGTGTCTCATTCTGAAGTACGTACACTTTTGTATCTTCTGATTCTATATTGGTTGTCAGTATTTCTTCAGCTCTCCATTTAAACATTTGTCTGCAGGTTTTAGGTAGATTAAAAGATGAAGAAATGCGATGTCGGAAGTACTTGCATCCCAGCTCTTATGGCAAAGTGATTCACGAATGCCAACAGAGGATGGTAGCTGATCACTTGCAGTTTCTACATGCAGAATGTCACAATATTATCAGACAAGAGAAAAGAAATGGTAAGTCTCAGTGGTCACAAAAAGCGTGAAATAGTTTTTGTTTTATTCATTTAGCATTGCAATTTCGTATCTTTTTTCAGTGACCTTCTGTGCACATAAGCATTTTCGACTAACTTACCTAGAAATCTCCATTGAACTTGAATGACATTTTTCTTTTATCATGTAATTCATTTTCCTTCTTCCAAATAAATAGTCAAAACCTTCTTTTTACTGTTAGCAACCCTTCTTTCAGCTAATGCTTTCTCTTTTCTTGTCTTAAAAACACACTGAAGTCCCATGTACTGTAGAAGTGATCATATTCTATGCTTGTGTTTTCATTTGTAAACCAATGGCTCTGTCTTTGCAGATTTCTTCATCATCACTTGACAGGTCAGGATCATAAAATATTTTGGCTTCTTTTCATAGCCAGTTTTTATTGTCCTGAATCTTTTGTGACCTCTCATCCCAAATCCTTTTTACAGAAGGAGATGCTCTTACAGTTATATTCCCTGCCTGACTAAAAAAACATGCTTCCTGATGACTACATGCCTCTTTACCCTTGAAAGAATGCTTATTCTTGCATGGAAGATGGTATCTATTACGTGAAAGAAATTATTTTTCACAGTCAAACTCAGATTGTATCTAATAATAATGTGTTCAGTTTCCAGGGAATTTTCTAAGTTGAATCAGAGCGTGGCTCCATTTTTCTGAGGGAGGGGAAAAAATATCATAAAAATACATAGCAGTTGCTATATATAGCAGTTGCTTATTTAGAGCTTTTTTAACCTGAGAGAAATTTCAAGCTACCACTGGAGGCAAACAAAAAGTCAAGAAGATACCTAAACTGCCTTTAGTCAGCTGCTGCTAGGGGAGATTTAGGGAGGCCAGGATTTAAAATAAACTGGCACATTACTTCTCCATACTAGCCCACTTCTCTTCTTGGAGTCTCCCAAAGAAGCTGTATTGGAACAGTGAGGTAGTCACAATGGCAGGACTCAGTAAACACTGATATTAGCCCTAGTCTTTCCTTTTTATTCTTTTGTCAGTAATCCAGTGTATGTTAATTTTTTTTTCAAAACAGTTGGTCTTGTTTCAGTATTTAAAAAGTGTGTGAAATTATGATACTATATTAAGTGTTAATTTTAAGTGTTTCTGAGCATATTCTATAAAAATGTATTTCTGTTACAGACATGGCAAATATGTATACTCTGCTTCGTGCTGTGTCAAGTGGTTTACCTCATATGATTCAGGAACTACAAAACCATATCCATGATGAGGGCCTTAGAGCAACCAGCAATCTTTCTCAGGAAAATGTGAGTCTCCTCAGGCAGCTGAAATTACTATTTGATTAATATTCTTGATTAAATGTTTGCCCTCTTCCTGTTAGTTTTTTGGTTTTTTTTTTTAGTTTTGCTTGTTTGAAATTGGTTGGGAACATGACAAATAAATTGCAAGTTCTAATCAGCACTGTTAGCTGTGCCACACATATCTATCCTGAGAGTTGATTATTGTGATTGTTGTGATCTAGCCAGAAACAACTGCAGCTAGATATTTCTCATTGTTTGCTAAATACTATCAGGGCAACTAGGTCCTTTAGTTCCATGTATGGTTTTTTCCTGAATTTCTCTTAAGTCAGTAGCATTTGCTGTTCTATTAGGAACCAGTGATTCCATTTAGTTTAATTATATGTTATTTGTAAAGATTTGACATCCTGTCCTGATTTCAATGTGGTGTTTTTCATGCTAGCGTTGTAGTCTAATATTTTCTTATAATTTCTGAAAATATTTTAGCTTATTTATTTTACTAAAGTACGTTAAACTCTTTTTCGGTTCATATCTATTTAAATGACTCAGTTCCATTTCTGTTCCTCTAGCACTGCTGTTCAGGGACAAACAAGCTTGTCTTTGACATTATACTTGTACATGTGTACATCTTGCTGTCTAGATCTGTGCTCACTTTAGGATGGTGGCTTTAGCCATCCAGTGTTTCTAAAAATATATAAACACAAGCTGTTGTAAATTCACGCTTTTATTGACTGCACGGGAATACTTACTATTCTGTGACTCCTGTGTGCATAGTGAAAATGGACTGAAGTCTTTAGTGGTACATTTTGCTTTCTAATTATTTGTAGGTTTATTGAACTTACTCTTTCAAACTAATAATGTCTATGCAGGGAAATAGATATAGACCCGTGAGGGTGATGAAAATTCCCAACCTTATATGGATAGTGTGAAATACTTGCTCCATTGTGTAAATTAAGTACTTTGTCATTGAAACGTTTTTAATGTGTGACCTGAGAATGCACTTGGGGAGTCACGCCACAGAGCCAGTGGCTTGCACGCTGTTGAACTTCTGCCTGCAGGGACTCCTCCAGCTCGTGTCAGTCGTTTCCGTACAAAATGTGGAGCTGAAATGTAGTGCACAAAATTCGATTCGTAACTGTCCTATGTGGGAAAATGCAAAGGCATCATCCAGATTTTCTTTCTCAGAAGTCAGTGTGTAGGAGAAGCAGCAGTTTACATATTTCAGTTGCTTTTTGACTTGATCGGTGTATTTATATGTCAGCATTAATGGTTTTTGAAAAGGCTAATAAAGGATTTTAGGGTATGATGGAAAAAATCAGACAGCATGAGGACAGTATAGACTCAAATCTGTGTTGGATAGCAGGACCGTAAATGTAGCCTAGACTTTTTATTTCCAAAATATCCATAGTGTGAAACTACAACAATGCAGAATCTGTCCTCTCAAAAATCAGTGTGGTATTAACTTTTACAAAAAAGAACAATTAGGAAAAAATCTACAATTAACGTAGATATGTTTGTGGGTAGATACTACTGCTTTTCTCATTAACTTGCTTTCTGTTTTATCTACCTGCTTTAGATGCCAACTCAGTTTGTGGAGTCAGTTTTGGAAGTACATAGTAAATTTGTTCAACTCATCAACACTGTTTTGAATGGTGATCAACACTTTATGAGTGCCCTTGACAAGGTAACTTTTACTTAAGTAAACAAAGTAAACAAAGCACTTAAGTAAACAAAGCACTAAAAAACAAAATCCGGGACCCTGTTTCAGGCTCACCAGAATTCTTAAGGGCATCAACACATGTTCAAAGAGAGTTCATAAGCAGTTTTTCTAGTTTAGAAGTGCAATGGAACAAAAGACAATCCTTTGTTAGGGGAAAAGATACATACAAAGGAAACCACTTTAATACTTTTTTTTTGAAAGAAAGACCTTTCTTTTCATCATATTTCAAAACACAAAATTGGTGCTGATCCATTTAGTGTAAATATAAGAGCAAATAATAAATAGACAACTTGTGACGTTTGGGAGGTTTGGTAATTCTTAGATGCATTTGAACTTGAATTTACTTGCTGAGATAATATTTAACTCTGAGTGCTCTTAGTATTACTTTCATAAAATCTTTGCTTAGATTTTTCAAGTTGACTACAAAGAATATCTGGAAACTTATATTACTTTAATCACTGTCACAATAGGTAAATTTTTCCAGGAGAGAGCTGCACTCGAAGTTAAATAATAAATTTAGGGAAAGAGGCTTGCTGCTCTTTTATTTGAAATGCAGAGCCTTGCAGGTATTCAAGATGTTACAAATTTTATTAGTAATAATTATTAATTATAACTATTAATTATCCTTCCTTTCTGTAATTACCTGTCATGGGAGGCATGCATACAATTCATTGATCTTTTGTGGTGTTTACAGTAATTGCAGTTTGTAGTTAGGGTCAGAGTCTAAGCTTTGATAATTTTCAGCCAAGTTTCATCTGAAAAGGCAGAATGAAGAAGGTACCAGTGAAAGTACTGATAGTAGTTACCCCTCTGCATTTGTGATACTGACAAAATAATTAATTAGCACTTTAAAACAAATGCATTTCTCTCTTCATTGCAATTAATGTTGTGTACCAGAAGGTGGAGTAGCATGAGATGTCAGCTACATTTGCTGACACATAGGCAGTGTACTTTTTCTTAAAAACATCAGTTCTTCACTTCAGTGAACTTTCTTACAATAGATACTTAAAATATTAATCTACTGTTGATTTTTCATGGTGGATATTAAAACTGCTATTGCTGTCATCCAGTATTGTTGCAAAAGTGTACTCCAAGCTTCAAAGAGTTTCCTACTTCTTGTCAAGTCATGCATTCTTTTCTCACAGGGATTCTAGGGGCCTATTATTAAATTTTGCAGTGTCAAGGTATTGTACGAAAAAGTTGCTTTTCAGTTTGTTTTTATAATAATGATATTCTCCTTCCATAAAGGAACTGTAACTCCTAGGAACTGCAGTCATGCAGTATTTTTGGTTCAGGGCTAGTTTACAACGTTAATTTAAATGGGAGATGTAGTTTAGAAATTTGATTATTCTGATAATCTTTTTTTCCTTTCTAAACTGCCATTACCTCTTTCCTTTTCTTTTTCATCCTATTCAGGTTTTCTTCAGCTGCCATATTGTTTGTACTGTACTGCTTCAAATTTCCACTTTCAACAATAATTTTTTCTCCCCTTTAATGTATCAAAATATCCAATAACCAAAAAAACTTCAATTTCTTACTGTTGTGAGCATACCATATATGTTTTTCAGCTCAAGATACTTACTGTTGATGTGCTTCTGCTCAAATCTGCTTTATCTGCAAATAGTCCTAAGTTTCTTTCCATCTGTTCTCTTGGATCATAATGTTGCTGTATACAAAAATCTTCATACTTTTGCCAAGTTTCTAATCAGAACTTAATTTGTTCTTCTGTTTTCTGTAATTAATTTCTTTTCCTCTGCTCTTTCCACTTTTACTTAACTCTCAGCTTTTAAATGTTTAACAACCAAGTTCTCATAGAGCAGTAATTTAAACCTTTTTATTGTTTCTTTTTTGATCCTCTTTTGTGTAGTTCAGTTTTATAGGATCTTGGATGGTCTTTGCCCTGAACATTTTTTTTATTTCTTATGAAAGAAAAAGGTTTAAGTCATTGACAATTTTTCTCTTTGCTCTATGTTCCTGTGTAGGCTTTGACATCAGTAGTTAACTATCGGGAGCCCAAGTCGATCTGCAAAGCACCTGAGTTGGTAAGTGATACAAGCAGAAAGTAGTAATTCTTCTTTATAATCATCAAGTGAGTTGCCATAGGGTCCATCACATGAATATCCATTTCTCACACTGAGTCACACTCAGGTGTGTATTTCAGTAGTAACAGCTTAACTTGCACACACATTTTGTGGGTGTACAAAATTGCGATAGTTCTAATTTTTGATATAGGCTTCATTTTCTGTGGATGTACAATATATAGTTTACCCATGAATACAGCCCTTGTATAGAACGTGCAACTGTATATTGTGACTTATTTCATGTTTGAACTTTTGTAGAAGTTTGGAATACCTTGACATACATTTGTTCTCAAGCTTGACAAGTAGGTTTGGGTTTGATTTTTCTTTTTTTAATTTGAGCTGGCCAAATACTGTGACAACTTGTTAAAGAAATCAGCAAAAGGAATGACAGAGAATGAAGTAGAAGACAAGCTTACAAGTTTCATTACTGTTTTCAAATACATTGATGACAAAGATGTATTCCAAAAGGTAACTTTTTATATTCAATGAAGGTTAAAATGTTAATTTAAAGCATACTTGAAGAATGTGGCTATGCTTCTGAAAATCCTCATCTCTGTTTTGTTGTTAATGCAGTTCTATGCCAGAATGTTGGCAAAAAGATTAATTCATGGTTTGTCTATGTCTATGGATTCTGAAGAAGCGATGATAAATAAACTAAAGGTAAGGCAGTATTTTTCTAGCACAGAATAAACAAATGGAGGAGTATGTAATGTTGAGGGGGAGCAGCAGAGGGTGCCAGAGATAGCTTAGCTATCAGTAAGCTGAAAGGAAAAACTAGTTTTTTGGTAGTCTATTAAAAATATAAGGCTGAGTATCACCTAAGCATTTGAAATTTTTATGAGGTTATGGATAGTTTTATTAGGTATGTTCATGTAATTCATATTCACATTATAAAAGTACTGAGGACTTTCATAAACATGTCTTTCAATTTTATAAAACAATATCGTTCATCTAAATCAATGTATATAAAGTGAAACTAAGATCAAGTTGATAATTTTATTTCACAGTGTTTGGTTTTTATTGTAACTAGTGTTTTCTGTAAATGTAACAACACTTCTGCTGACTAGATTTCACTATGAAACCTGTTACAACATTTCTTCACAGCAAGCCTGTGGTTATGAATTTACCAGCAAGCTCCATCGAATGTATACGGACATGAGCGTTAGTGCTGATCTCAACAATAAATTCAACAACTTTATCAAAAACCAGGACACGATTATTGATTTGGGAATTAGTTTTCAGATATACGTTCTACAGGTACTAATGTATGTTTATTACTGCTGAGTTATTTGTACTTATTCTTTATGTTTTCACAACAAGTGTACAATTTTTCTAATTATGAATATTTCTTTATATGGAAACTGATGCCTTTTGATCATTGTGGAATCACTTACTTTTCTAGTATTTCTTTTTAAAATTAACCCACTAGGCCCCTAAACAATAGGGATATAAAATCTCAATCTCAGTTAATACCTCAGTGAGGTGTGCAGAAGGAGCAGTAAAAAATTATCAGTAAAATTTCTGGAATCAATTGGTTGTCTTATGGCATAATGTACACTATACATCCATTTAAGAGTGTTATTTTTTTCTTAATGTGTATGTTCCATGAAAATGTTAATGCTTTTATTTTTCCTTATACTTTCAGGCTGGTGCATGGCCTCTAACTCAGGCTCCTTCTTCTACATTTGCAATTCCTCAGGAACTGGAAAAAAGTGTACAGATGGTAGGTTAGTAGGAGGCTTCCTGTAAACATGTGGAATATGCAAAATAAAAGATCATCACTAACAGAGAAAAACCTGAGCTGCTTCATTTTGATTGTAAATCATGGCTATCATGTTTTCAGTCCACATGAAATGTGGAAGAGTCACCCAAATAGCTTACTGAATTTATGTATGTATTTGCATAGCTTTTCTTTATTTTTCACATCTCCCTTCTATACTTTCTGATTGCTGAGGGAGATGTTAATAAATACAATCAAATGAACTGGATTGGTTCTTAGCTTTAAAACCAATTCCCAATATTTAGATAAAAGAAGATTCTGTTTCTAACATTAAATCTGAACAATCCTAATAGCAGATTAAAATGCAAATACAGGTTTCTTGTTCCCTGTTTCATAGGAGCTATTCAAAGTCAAGCTTCATGCAGTATCCTTTAAAACTAATTTTATGATTTCTCAAAGCAGTAAAGGTTTTACTTTAGCCAAATATTCTCTTCTTACATGATTCTGCTTTGTAGAGCTGGGGTATTTTGTTGCTTTTGATTGTATTATTGTGTTCTAAATGTTACCTGTACAATGTTTGTTAAAATACAGAATATGTGTGTTGATTTTGCTAAAGTGTATTTAATGGTGAAGTACAATTTAGGCAATACAAATTTTGTATTATTGGACATTTTATAGAAGTTTTTATACATTAACTTGATATCTGATGTAAATTATAATGGCAAATGTCTTTTTCTGTGGTGAAGGATCTTTTTCATGTATTACTACTGAGTATTAGAACTACTTATTCTGCTTTAATTTCCACTGTATTAAGTGGCACCTGGTTTTAGCAGTATAATAGTTTCCAACTCAGACTATGGGATCACCAGGTTATTGATGAGATTTTGCTGTCTTTGTGGGTTTAAGATAGGGGTATTGTCAGTTGTGCCTCAGTTGGAAAATTGTTATAGAACTGTGTATCAGAAGCAGCTCAGAGTCTGGGTTGCTTGCCTAATTTCACTGTTTCACCAGTTTAAAGGATCAAGCTTATTCATGTGTCACCTTAGCTGGAGACAGTGCTCTAAATTAGAATTCCCTAAGGAAACAGAACATGACCTTGAAGGGGGGGTCTTTGAAAGTTGTCTGACAATATATTTACTGATCATTTGACCCATGGAGAGAGATTTCTCTCAAGATCCTGGCCAGGATTTAAAAAGAAGAAAAAAGTTTTGCAATTGCACTCCAAAGTATATGAGTACGTCTGTAACTGGGCAACTTGTTTAGCAGCTTTTTCTGAGACTGCTGGAGCTTCCTGTAAATGTATATTTATCTGAATGGTGTGCAAATAATGGTTTTCATACTGTGCAGGCTTGTGGGTGGAGAAACACCTGATTCTTAAAGAGAACAAAAGTCCCTGATTTTGTGTTTTCCTTCATTATTAATCAGAGTTGCCAGACCACATCAGAATAAGCCAAATATATATATACACGGTTTTGGCAACATGGGGTTTAGGGAGTTTGATCTCACTTTAGGGAAAGGCTCTTTGAATCTGCTTAGGTTTTTCTCATTACCAGAGGTAGACCTTAAATTAGGATTCAGTCATCACTCATTTTTTGAAGGAAAATGCTAAATTGATCTGCAATATTTGCCTCCAGTACGGTGGACATAAACCCAGTATTTTTTCATTAGGGTGGTAAGGTGATGATAAACTATTGTAAGTAGTTTTATGTGTCACTAATTGAATTTCATTTTGTTTTGCAGTTTGAATTATTTTACAGTCAGCATTTTAGTGGAAGGAAGCTTACTTGGTTACATTATCTTTGTACAGGTAAAAATAAGTGCCTTTCTAAACTTATCTTTACGAATGATAGTTACTTGCTAAAAGTTCTTTTCAAATGGCAAAGGACTGGGGAGTTGGAACATTATGTTGCACATAAAGTCAACTGGCATATTTTGCATTATAAATTAATTTAAAAGTTACTGCTTAGAATTTCCAAAATTTATATTTTGTCAACTTGTGTATGTTACCTGTGATTTATTAAATCCAAGTAAAACTGGAGTTGTACATTCTTTACAAAACAGCACTGCGGAACTGCTGAGGTAATGACAGTTGCGCTGGAATTGTTTCTGTAGTATAGATGTCCCTTAGATAAACATTAAATACTTGTAAGCATGCTTATTTATATTGTTTTACTCATATTTACTATTTATGAATATATGTTAAAAAAATCTTAGAAAATATTTATAAAATGATAGTTTAATTTAGTAAGTGTCAGTCAATCATGTTTTGTTTTAAGTGCTTTCAGTATCAGGCTTTAACAGCTGAGCACCACAACATATTACATGGAGGTGAAAACCAGACTGGCATACAGCAATATAATGTAATGAAAATCTAGTTCTGATAATAGAAGGTTGCTGTTAACTCACACTTACCTTCACACAGAAAATCTTAATCTGCTCTCAGGCAGATTTCTTCAGTGCTTTTTGTTTTTCATGGGAATTTAAAGAATGTAAGAATATGAAAAATTTCTGATGGACAAGTATTTTACTTTGTTTTTAAATCTTTCCTTTAAGCAATTTTCCTATTAATCTCTATTCTGAGATTCTGTGTAAACTGTTATGAAGTTTATGCATTGCAATGTGTTGAGGCTATTTGGAATTCCTTTTTTTATTATTATTATTATAAATTATATTGCATTATTTTTCTAGTATTCATAGTTAATGAGAGGGGTTTTTTTGTTGTTGTAGACCACATTGTATATGTGTAAATTCACAACATCAGTTGTCATTGTCCCATTTCAAGTGTTAAATACACAGACTTGGTTTGAATGTCTGGAAGTGTATGAGGAGCTCTAGTAGCTAGGCTTCAAATTACTTTTCAGCACCTTTCATCAGTTTGTAAAATACTACTTGTATCATTACAGGTGAAGTAAAAATGAATTATTTGTGCAAACCTTATGTAGCCATGGTCACAACATACCAAATGGCAGTGTTGCTTGCCTTCAACAACAGTGAGACTGTCACTTACAAGGAGCTTCAGGACAGTACACAAATGAATGAGAAGGAACTGACAAAAACCATCAAATCTTTACTTGATGTCAAAATGATAAACCATGACTCAGACAAGGTATGTCATAATGACATAAAAAAGTTTCATTATTTCAGTCTTGACATTCTGATATTTGTTGAGGGCTTTTTTTAATATCCATTGTTTACTTTTATTTTTCTAAGCTGTATTTTTGGCCCTTGTGAACAATTATAAATCTGTATTTATAAGGAAAGAGACAGGAGGAAGTAGATGCATGTCATATAGGCTTTTCATGCCTATAGCAGTATGGTCTGTTGAAAAGGTGATAATGCAGGGACTGCTTATTGTTTCTGTTGCATTTCATCCATGTGGCTTTAGACTCACTTCTGTTGGAGGGGAAGACTTTTTAAATACACTGCTTCCGAAGTCGTGCTGACTCACAGGCAGGAGCCCAAGTAGTAAACCAGAGTCTTAGAGCTATCAAAGAAAAATATTTGTGGGATTGAGAGACCAAAAGCAACAGCAATCATGTTCTTCCTTGTTGACAGATTACAAGCAAGGAGGGCTTCTGTGAGAGATTTTTGCTGCAATTTGCCAAACGTATCATTCTATGGGTTTCACGGAATTCCAGTAATACCTGAGCTTTGTTTGTGATTAAGGCAATGGCTGATACCTGTTCTGTTTCTGACTCTGTCTCATCCTTCTGTATGGCCTGTATGAAACCTTTTTTCCCACACAGCAAAGGGCACAGACTTTAAGTAAGAAACACTACAGAAGTGCCTATGCATCCCACACAGACATTAGCATGTGCTTCCAGCTAGCCCAGAAGGCCCCCTATTCAGACAGTATCAGACAGAAGAAACTGAGATAAGCTGTTCAATTTGCTTACAAGAAGAGTTCCAAAGCTGCTCTGATAGCTGCTTTTGTTTTTAACCAGGAAAATTTTAGAAAATGGAAAGTGAGATCACAAGTTGGGATGCTTGTCTGAAGCATAGGATATGCTTCCAATAGCTAGAAATGAGCTCAGGTTGGAACAATGGCTGGGAAGATGTCTGTTAAACCATGGGTCAGATAAAACACTTGGAGCTATTATAGAAAGCAGTGAGACTTTTCATAATCTTGGAAAGTTGCCTGTTATTTAAAGGATTTACATTTATTTATGTATGTTGTATAAGGTTCACCCAGTTTCTTGAAGCATATGTCAGTGAAGAAGGAATAATACAGCTTTCCAATGCTTTTACCTTTTAATCTTTACCACGGCATTTTCCAGTTCTTTACCCTCCAGACTATTGTATTCAAGCATCTTTGCTATTTCTGTTTTCTTTGCACTCCATCCAGCAATGTGATAGCAGATCTGTAGACAGTATATCAGCTTACTTATTAAATAAACAAGTGAACTTTAGTGGCTTAAGCAGTGGAATTCAATACACAAACTTCTCTTTACCTGTATCTGAGCCCCACAGAAAAGTACAGTGTATTAAATGTTGTAATTTGCTTTTGCTTGTTTGTTCATTTTTTGAAAGGGGCAGGGGGAAGAACACAAGTTTTGGGCAAAATCTTCATTGGTTCATTAGAACTATGCTTTTTGAGTTCATGCTAAATACACAATTGATTTTGGTTTATATTCAACCATTATAAGCAGAATAATGCTAAAATTTAATCTTAGCTTGTGTTTGGTTAGTTTATTATTTTTAAAGCTGTTGATCTTTCCCCTTTCATGTTAAATTTTCTATACTATGCCTGGTGTCCTGGTTTTTATATGTATTGTAAAAAAGAATATTTGTTGCAGGATATAAAATTAGAATTAATATTGGTTTGAGTACATATGTAGATAAATATTTACTGTGTTTACTAAAATACTTGCACTTTAGACAGTTTGGCAAGATTCCAAGCTCTCAGAATCCCAGTGACTTTACTCTGCTGGAAATTGGTAATATTTGTGCAGACTCTTGCCTGGAAATGCCAAAGATTAGTCCAGTCATGCTGTTAGTTGAATGTAAAGGTGTTTTGACTTCAGGGAATAGTTATGATTTATTGTGGAAAAGAATTGAGATTCTGCCAGGAAAAAATTAGAAATGTACAGATAGATGTGGAACTGTAGAAATTGCAGTTTGCCTATAGCTATTTCTGCTATAACATAACAAAATGCTTAGATGTTTTTCCTTAAATTCTGGAAGACAACTTTAGTAAAAACTGTGAAAACAGCAGCTCCCCCTTGAGGTTCTGTCATAAATAAATGGAAATCCTATTTTCTTTGCAGGGAGAAAATGAGTTTGAATGGAGAGTTTTGCAGTGAAGATAAGCTGTCAAAGTATTAAAAGAGAAATTGCTTTAATCATGTTGACTTGTTAGCAAAAGTCACGTATGACAGTTTTTCGTTGTGTTTTCTGAAATAGACTTGATTTCTAGGTTAGTTAAATTACCTTAAAAAACTGACCTGGTTCAAGTGGCTTTTTAGAATTTCCAACTACAAATCTGGAATTTTTTGTATGTATGTAAGACCCACTGTGACTTTTCGAAGTAAATTGTTACTACTTTCTGGTTCCATTTCTGATTTTTGAAAAAGGTTCTCTATTGCAGGAAGATATAGAGGCAGAGTCTACATTTTCGTTAAATATGAACTTCAGCAGTAAACGAACAAAGTTTAAAATTACCACATCAATGCAGAAAGACACACCACAGGCAAGTATTCTTTGGTGTTTCTAGCCTGAATAGCTTAGAAAGCTTATTCTTCTATAATGGAACTTACTGTGTTAGTTTGGTGAAAGCAGATACAAGATTCACTAAAATTTACATAGTCATAAAGAAATTTTGTAAGTCTAAAGCTTAAAGCAACACAGTTTTTTTGTACTTAAAATATAGGCAAGAGAAGATGAAATAGGAAACAAGAAAGTAGAAGGAAAAGATAAAATGTACCAAATGGTATTGATGTTCAGCTTGTCTTGTCTCATCAGACTTTTTTGTTGGTGGTGTTTATAAAAGCAACTTCTTGCAAGAACAGCAGAACCAATCACCTGTTTTCCTATGGTTTTGTGTCCTTTGGCAACTAAAATCAGCTCCTGTGTTGTTAATCCATGTTCTCTCTGTATCTCCTAAGACATTTTGTACAAGATAGGTATGTGCTGCCAAACTCAATTCATTATAGTAAATTCTGTGTGCCTTTCTCCCTAGCAAAAATGTTGGTTTGGATGCCTCTCTCCTACCTTCCTAGTGACTTTCATGAAACTTGATATTCTTGATTTATGGAAGTACTTTGCCTGCAATTGAACTTCACCTGCATTTTTGTATTAGTTGACCACTTTTAGTATAGTAAAAAGTATAGATTCAAGATGCTTTTATGCAGTGTTTATTTGTCTTACTGTATTTTAAGCAAAACTTTTCTTCCTATATGGCAGGAGATGGAGCAGACCAGAAGTGCTGTAGATGAAGACAGAAAAATGTATCTTCAAGCTGCTATAGTCCGTATCATGAAAGCACGTAAAGTGCTGCGACATAATGCTCTTATTCAGGAGGTAAGAGGGAGTCCTCCTCTTTAGCTTGACTTCATGAAAATCTTCAGGATAGTAGGGCAAAACATCCGGCTACAAAACTCTCCCATGTCAAAACTAGTACTCCATGGAAATTTGTGAGAATTTTCCTGGGGCCTACTTTGAACTGCAGTACTGAAGCACTAGCTGGGATGCCTCAGTCTTGTAAATGTGTCTTAGCACTAAAGCATTAAGTGCTTGCTCTTTCCTATTGGCTGGTTCTATGCCAAGAGATGTTGTATCCTGTAAAAGTCATTACCAGAGCTGTAGGTGCAGTTGAAAACCTGAGCAGGGATATTCTAGTATGGAATTTCCACAGAAGCAATCTTAGCCAATTTTAAGCTCTAACCATTGTTTTATTATAACTCATGGCTTAAAGTTTAAAAGTTGTCTGAGTATGGAGACATGCACTTTTTAATCTCCCTTTTCCACTAAGTGGTACAGTTCTCTAGATTTTTTAGATTCCAGATTAATGATCTGTGAACTGTCACAAACTGGTTGGGAAGGAAGTGCTATTTCTTTAGTTTTTCTCCCACTTTTCCGTCTGCTGGTTGCCTGCCTAATTGTATTTCTCATTCCAGCCTAACATTTGCCCTTCCAACCAGTTCCCAGTTTTAGTTTTCTCAACCTTCCAAGGTGGTTTTTTAATCAGTCTAAGTCATTCTTGTGTCTCTCAGCCTTGCTTGTTGTCCTCAGATCAGACTGGTGGGAGGAGGAATAAAGATTCCTGCTTGCTTCAACCATTTTGAGCCAGAAGATGGAGAGGCATTGAGTAATTTGTGGTGGTGGAGGAAAAAGTTCCCACACCCACCACTTAATTTTTATTTCTTAAAAAAGATAAGTAGCAACAGGGAGTTCGTAAGCCCAGAACTTGCAATGTGAGACATCGTAAATGTTTTGAACATTGAAATAGTGCTTGTACACAAATACTCTGAAAGCAAGCTTAATTTAAGAAATCTGATTTTGAGTATCTAAAAGGTGAGGCAGCACAGGTCCTGATTCTTCTCAAGGTCTTGATTTGGTTTCCTGTTATTTAAATCATCCATGCAATTATGATGAAATCCTGTAAGAATTTGCAAATAAAACTAGAAAATGATAAGCAAACCCTGTTTCATCTTTAAAAATACTTCTTTTTCCGTACTCTCAAATTATTAGAAAAGGTTTTCAAAATGTACTTTGCTTGACACTTGTTTATAAGGGTGAAATAGATTACAAATTTTTATGTCTTGGAAACAAATCCTTTCTGGTTGCTTCTTCCTTTGTGTAACAAAAGGGCCACTATCTTATATCCCTCTGCTGTGTTTTGCCATTGCAGTGCTCTTGCAGAGTAGTCTCTTAACATTAGGAGCTTTTTCTTCAGCTTTGCAAGAAAGATGGATGTTTTGATGGTTACTCAGTTAAAAACTAAGAGTAAAGTTTGTGATATTACTAATTCTGGTGACATTGTTACTTTTATCATGCTCTTTATTTTCTTATATATAATGTATCAATTAAAATTTGCTGTTCCACTTCTTGAGGAGTCTGTTTACTATGAATAGTTAATATTTTCTCACCTCATTAATATTTTTTCTTAGCTATAAGGGCAGGGTTATATTGCTAGAAAGATATTTGAGACTCCTAACCTTAATGTAGTTTGCTCTGATTCTAACACTTAGACTGCAGCACCACACATTTCGTGTAGGATGAGGTGTCCATGAGAATACTTCAGGCCCTTGGTAGACATGTCAGCATGTGGTCTTTGTGGAATTGTTAGTTGTGTTAGATATGCCCTGAATTTTCATTCCCAGAAAATTTTTTTCTGATCATCATGTATTTCTATCTATCCTTCTTACTTGTGCTATCTTTGATAAATCAAAAAAACCCAAAACCTTACCAATAGAAAATTCTACTTTTTGTTCTCTCTGTGTTAAGTAAATACCTGAAGTATGATGATGACAATCAGTTTGAGTGGACAACTAAGTTAGGTGAAATCTGAGCAGATCTATAAGCTTGTTAGCACCCAGTTTCCCCTCATTTGTAATGCTGTGGAATGTAGCAGACCCTTGGATGTCGGCCCAACAAAACTCATGCTTTTGTTTGCTCTGCTGGATGAGTTCCACCTGGTGTTTTGTTGGCTCACTAAGGGCTCCAGGAAACTCTAGAGCCAGGACAAAGCTGGTCATGAAAAGTTGTAAAGAAAACAGGAATTTCAGCTAAAAGAAAAACAATTTCCTTCAGAGAAGGAATTAAAAATTACGGTCAAAATATATTGTGACACTTGAATAGGAAGATCTTTTGTTTGAAAAACTTTCCAAGTTACAGATTTGCATGTTCTGTTACTACACACAATTTCCTCCCCTTCTCTACAGGAGAATGGGCAAAATGGAGAACTCCTAAGAGACATCTAAAGTTTTGCCTGCAGTGGCAATTTCTTCCACAGTGCAAATAGAGATTTGTTTTTACAAAAAATAACTTTTTACTGCGTGTATTACAAAGTTCCAGCATAGCCAGATGGAAATCACTATCTCATAGGTCCATCATCAGTGACTGAGCCAAGAGAGGTTCATCCTGATTGTCTCCAATTGTACAGGAAAGGAGGTTAGTGGTAGGGGAACTCCACTGTGATAGTAGTGAAGAGATGTGTTAATATTAGATTAATTTTTAACATGGATATTTGTCTTCATTTGTACTGTGGCAAATGAACAAGCGAGAGGAATGAAGAGACCTGAGTAACGTGGCCAAACTAACCAGTGAGCTGAGCAGTCAGTTTCAGTGTTCTGACACTAATGCATTGAGAGGCTTTCTTGATTGTTATAAATTAACTATCCCGGGGTTATTTAATCCTGTCTTTAAAGGAAAAATATGCTGAATTTGCCTTAAAGCCCTTAGCAAATATTTAGATGGCATTTATAACTGTGTAAAATTAAAATAACACACAAACTGTGTCTTTCTTTTGCAGGTAATTAGCCAATCAAGAGCTAGATTTAACCCAAGTATCAGCATGATTAAGAAGTGTATTGAAGTCCTGATAGACAAACAGTACATAGAGCGAAGCCAGGCCTCTGCAGACGAATACAGTTATGTAGCATGATGTTGCTATCCTGCAGGTATGATTGTAAGGAGATCATTGCTGTCACTGTTTGGTGTGTTCCTGTGGGAAGAGGCAGGCCTGTGCCTCCATAATTGGTCACTTGGCAGCCCCTGTTTTTCTGCTGTTTACAACATCACCAGTGCCATGTCATGAGCGTCAATGAAAATGCCTATAGATATTTCAAGCTCATGTCATTATGACATTTCTTAAAACTTTACTAAAAGAATGAGTGAAGTATTGATGAAATGTGGAGAATTGGTTGGGTACCATGCTTTTTTTTTTCCCCTCCCCTTTCACGTTTGCAGTTGATGTTTTTTAATGTATCTTAAGACAAAGTAAAAAAAAAAAAAAAAAATCACACAAAAAACCTAAATATTGTAATATGACAGATAACCTAATAATTGTATCTACATTAAAATGTAAAAAAAATGACGAACATGATACTGCTGCTTGTCAAATAAAAAAATAAAGTTATATAATGTGTCTCGAATGATTGTAGAGCTGGATATAGCATTAATGTCTGTAAATATTATTCAGGCCTGAAGAGTAGAAATAATGTTATGTGTTTGGGTTTTGGATAACCTCAGAAGTAGGTCTGACATAAGAACTAATTTATATAAAACTGAATACCAGGTACGTCATGTTTGATGTGATTATAAAAATTATTTATGGTTAAGTGCACATCTTGTTTTCTTGAGATTAGGCTAATTTACATTCTTAAAGCCTGAAGGCCTCCCCTGTGTCTGTTAATCCCACACTGCAGGAATACGTTACAGGAGAAAATAAACTGACGTCTGAGGGGTTTAAAGCAGTGTAGTTCACAAACAATTAGGGATAGTTATCATGAACATCAAAGATACAGTTCAATGGCTTGTGAAACCACCTTCTTAATGGGAAAGCATACAGCAGGCTGGTAACTGAAAAAGTTTTTTCACTAATGTATTGGGTAGAAACACTACATGGATGGGTACCTATGTTTGTTTCCACGTAAGCTCACACTACTTGTTTCTTGTTTTCCCTCCTGACTCCTGTGGTTGTTTTTATCATGTTTTGTTTTCCTCTGCCCCAATTAGATTTCCAGCTGTTTGGGTGGGACAAGAAGTCCCCAGGCTTTTTCATGTCCTGTGTTGTTCATCAGGGTTGGCATGGTGACTGTTCACTCTCACATAAGCAAAGTATAATTCCAAAAGGTACTAACCCTACCACTGGAAATAACAGGAGGTTAAGAGCACTGAGAGTTTGAACACACTGAATGCCTACTGCAGAAACGAGCTTCCTTATGGCTATTCCTGCAATTATGATTGACAGGATAAATATTAAGTTAACTTTAAATGCTCTATTTTTGCCAAATTTATTGGTGTGAATATAAAAATATATATGTAGATATATACTATTTGCAGTATTTTTTTATCTTGTGTAGTATCACCTACTAAAAGTCCACAAATCAAGAATTAATTTTAAAGGAAAAAAAAACCTTTAGTGGGAGCTTTTTCCTTGTTTTTTCATTTTCTAGTTCTTTACTTTATGAAAAGTTTCTCTCCAACTCTCAGATTGTTGCTGTCTCTTAATTCTTAAGTGGCATTACATTCATATGCTACCTGAAGGGTATAGGAAACTTTCTGTAGTTGACTAGGAAATGCATCAAGAAGTGGTACTATGTTTTTCTGATGTTCATTTTGCTGAGGATGAATAAAGGGCAATAAACAATAAAGGGCAGTAAACATTTCTTCCATATTTATGGTATTTTATCCCACTATGCTAAGATCTAGATTTTTTGGATTTATGTCTTAAAGAAGTGAGAATTTTTTACTGATTGTGATAGGGTGCAGTAGATTGTTGTCTCAAGTGTTAGTTTAGAGTTGTCTGTGTGTTGGGAGACAGTGCAGGTGCTTATAGTGTCACTAAGTGTAGTAAACTGGAGACACGAGCACAGATTTTGACTGGAGTGACTTTTAATCCATTTCAGTGTGAAGCCTCTCTGTGATTTATAAAAAAAATGAATTCATTACTTCTTATGACAAAAATTAGGGGTAATATTCTGTTCCACAATTTAAAAAAAAATGGAAAAAATACCACCTGAATGCTGAATCATCAGATCCTTTCTCCAGAAAACAAACTAACACTAACACCAAAGGTTCTGGTTACAAATGTGTTTTCTCTTGTAACTTGTATATGAGTCAACAGATTTTAAGCTTGTTTCCTCCTAAAAGGGTTAATAAAATCTTTATTTAAATACAGATTGCAGTAGCAAAATTTTAAGACTGAGTTTGAAGAAGGCTTGACAAATTTATTTTCAGAATCACTTAATACACAACACAAGAACTTCACTGCTCTAGCCTGAACGTGCAAGGTTTTAGCATTACCTTATCTCTGAATTTTTGCATACCTACACCATCAAAAGTAGTATTTTGGGTTTTAGATAAGCGTGCTGCTGAGTTGAGACATGTTTAGTGAGTTAAAAACATTCATCTATTTCAGTGAAGTTGGCATCCCCAGAAATGTCTTTCATAATTACACACAAACTCAGTCTTTTAGGTGCCTCTTGGAAAATGTGTCTATAGCTGGGAAACATTTTGAATTCTACTTTATAACTCACACCTTCCCCCTTAGGAAAAAAGTAGTGCAAAGATTCAGACCTCTGTAGCTGGTTTATGTCACTGAAATCATTGCTGGCACACGGGTGCAGTTCATGGTGCAGAGCTTCAGCCTGGCAACCAATACCTCTAGCAAGTGTCAGTTCCTAATACAAAGTGCTGATGGGTATTAACAGGAGGGGCAAATTGCAAAATGAAGATAGCTAAAAATGCTGTACAGATTTAATTTTTCACTAGAAGAAACTGGTATAATTGTACAGCTTTTTTGTTTGTTTGTTGTAAGCCTATTGACGTGTACGTCCTGCTAGGATATAGGAAGCCATACAGCCGAGTCTGGAAACATAATGATTTCATATATCTCATACATGTCTAATATCAAAATGCATTTTCCATGGTTTTGAGCGCTGCGGATAATTCTTACACTAACTGAAAGCGTATTTCTATGATGTTTTAATTTGTCTTCAGATTGATTGTCTTGTTCTAGGAAAGAAAAGTGTGTACCTGCAGTTTAGTGTGTTCATACACGCAGGGCTGCCAGAGCTATGAAAGATACTTAAATCACCATAACATAAGAAACTGTTTGCAAAGCAGAGAGTATCATTACTATCTAAGACACCTTTCAATGAGTACATTACCTTTCCAAATAAGAAGCAGAGTACAGAAATTGGTCAATGGAGAAATACATTTTATAAACTTATATATTTCAGCTATGCTTAGAAAGCCATTTCTTATCTTTTAAAAGGTTGATTTTAAAAACAAGTACAGCAATGTAGTATTGATTCCTGAGCATAAATTCTTTGTACCCTGGGACAAATATGTTAGGACTGTCCGTGCTTTACAAATATGGTAAGTACTTAGAGTTACTTAATCTAAGATGTATGAAAACATATTTTCCAGAAGCAATTGTCCTTGCATCAAGTATTTTCTCTTATTACAAATCAAAAGTTATCTTTACTTGCTTATGGTAAGCTGTACTGTATTTCTGAGCTGATAGGAAAACAGCATTTTCAATGTTGTCAGGCAAAAGAAGTATCCAAAAAAGTGTTTGGCTATAAAAATTTTCAAACAGTGCAAGACTTGGATAAACATTTGTTGTGTGTGTGTGGTTTTAAAGAGAGAGGGTGATTAAATGTGATGGTGAAAGTAACCAAACACATGTACCTTGGATGTGCATTTCTTGTTCTCTCCATTTGGTGGAATTCACAATTGCATCAGTAAGGGAAGACAACAACAGGCAGCAAAAGTAGAGGCAGATGAGACATGAGCTGGTTGGCATCTGACAGTCGTGCATTGGTGCTGCTCCCACCGGCTGCCCCAGGAGCACCAGGAGCACAGCACAAGACTTGAAAGCTCCCTTACTCTCCCCAGTAAGCCCAGCCTTGCACAAGCACCTGAGAAGTGAAGGACTAAGCCTCAGAAGTACTACAGAGCAAGCCGAAAGGTATTGTTAGTCACTTCTAAAACAGTTCTAGTAGTTTAGAGAATTACTTCCACCATTCATTTCTACACTCTCTTTAGGACCACTGTGACTGAAAGCGAAGTGGTGATTTCAACAAAACTGAAGTACTTGTTTGGTTGTTTTGGCTGGAACAACAAACAGCTGGCATTAACACCGTAAGTTCTTCCTCCTCAGTGGGGGAAGGTGATGGGTGCATGCATAACTAGTCCATTACAGTATCAGTACAAACTTTACGCTTCAACCACTGGTGAAGCTGGTGTATATGAATCCTTCTCTAGAGCTTCTGGACTAGCTGGAAATCTCTGGTATTTAACACTGGGGAGGGCTATACTAGCTTTGTGTGTCCTTCCTTCCACTCCTCCACTGAGAGAAATAAAATCACATCTGGTGTTCTGTAAAATTTGTTTTCCCAATCTTTGATGTAGTATTGTATACCATGAACAGAAAGTCATGTATTTTAGGACTACATAAATTAATGTAAGATGGACAAAACACTTTCCAATGTTTGTATAGCCAAGGCATCAGTTCGTTCAGTCTGACTCTTGTCCAACCAAACATTCGATATATTAGTGTTTGCAGGAGCAATGGATACATGAGGAGATTGTTAGGCATGTTCTCATCCAAAAGAGGCCTTGTTCTTAACATAATCACTGAACTGCAAACACTGTAATTACCACCTTTTGGTGGAAGCTGGTGGTTCTGATGTGTCAAACTGGCTTTTTCCAGCAGCTGAGAACAGTAGCAGTGCAGCTGTCAACCGTTAGTAAAGAGGAGTGGTTAGAGGGCAGTCATGAAACTTCGCAGGTCCATGTTGCCTGTCTTTTAATGTTGGTTATATAATCTATAACCTACTAGGTATATATTGTAAAAACTGAGTACTTCTCTGGTAGTTTTTCACATTATGCTGAACAGTTTCAGTTGAGTTTCATGAGATGTACTTGGTCTGTTTTCTTAAAAACTCTGCACATGGGTCCATTTTCCTTTCTTCTTTCCAGTCACCAGCTTAATAGTATTCGTGGTCATCAAAAATTGAGTTTGAGAGAATAAAAAAACTCTGAAACTCATGATAGTGTGTACTCATCTGTGTATTTGAAGTCAGTTCAAGATGTTTTATGGGATTTGTTTTAAGTAGTGCCAGGCATTTGTCTCCTTCAGAGTGGTGAGATACATGGAGTGAGGTGCTGCCTAGAGCTAATCAAGAGGAAGCTGTCGGTGGAAGTGAACAATCTGCTGCCTCTTACGCTTTGGAAGTTGGTGTGCACAGAATCGAGCACATCATGTGTTCTCTTCAGGGTTTGTTCTTTTAAAGAGAAGCCTCAAGCAGTGATGCCAGTAGGTATTGAAGAAACGTGAGACCTGGCCTGTTTGAGTCTGTCTTCATTCTTTTCTTGACCAGAAGAGTGCCCCAGTCTTAACCAATAAGGCAAGCAAGGCCTGTTACCTCTCTTGGATGTGTACAAACTTAAATTGTCTTGAAGGTAAATCAAATCAAAAAGGATGAGCTCTTACCTGTTTCCCAAGGCTTTATGTGTATTTTGCCTTGCAATATTTGATGGACTAGAAAACAACAATTTAGAAAAGCAATCTGTAATGTAGTCATTAAGGTATTCCTGTGGGAGCTGGGGCTGTGGGTGTGGGTTCCTGTCAGTGGGTTGGCAAACTGAAGATCAGCCATCTGCTTCTCAGTGCAGAAGGGAAGCAGCAGTGGCCAGAATTCTGTATGCGATCTTCATCCTCTGTGCTTGTTGATGTTCATAATAGACTTAAGTGATAGCTAGTAATCTAGATAGCAGTAATGAATATTTGAACATTTAAGTTTAGGGGTCATCTTGCCATCTGGCAACTCAAAAAGACTTGGAAATTGGGCTTTCAAAACTACTTTTAGGAGTTTGCCCATATGTTCTGCCTGACTGCCATCTGAAGTCATGAAAAGGAGTCACATATCTGTCGTCTTTGGCCTTGTCTCAGTGATTCCAAGTGAAATTCTCTCCCTTCCCCCAAGTGGGTGTCTGCTAGCACATGTTTTAGTACTGGTAATGGTGTACCTAAGCCTTACTGTAGCCACAAATTGAAGAGAATAGATGTACACCCACAAAACATTGACTGCTTAAAATCTGAGTCATGGCTGTGAATCAGAGATGTGCCCGTTGCAGCTGGTGGAAGAGATTTGGGAAGATGTAACATTGGGAGCAACAGTAGTCTGATTTTGGGCTAAGGAAACCTCCCATCTGCATGAAAGTAGGCTCTAGCCTTAAGAAATCTCTATCCATGAAGAAGACCCCACAAATTAATACCTGTCATCCATTCTTGAAGTGTTCAAAGCCAGGTTGGATGGGGCTCTGAGCAACCTGGTCTAGTGGAATGTGTCCCTATCCATGGCAGTGGGAGTGGAACTAGGTGGTCTTTAAGGTCCCTTCCAACCAAGCCATTCTGTTATTCTATGATTTTAGAGTCAAGTAATTGAGAAACTACAAGAGCTGCTCCTCAGCCCTCTTTCCTCAAGGCAATAGCCTTGCCTGTTTTGGACACTCTCTCTCTTTCAGAGCACTGGGCATTTAATTTTTAAGACTGTATGTTTTAAAGGACGTGTATAGTTTGACAGATAAGATGGGAGAGAAGTGGAGCTTGTGTCACTGAGCATGACTCGGTGAGAAGGGGCAGGTGGGGATGTGCTCCAGCCCTGACAGCCCCGCAGTTGGGGCAGCAGAGTGCGGAGTTCTGCGTGTGGACTGGCAGACCCTCTTTATTCTTTCCCACACCCAGGCGCAGCCTTTGAAATGCAGACTTGACAGGCGGGGCTGGAATATCTGCTCCTTGCCTTCCCGGTGCAGCTCCTGTGCGCGTGTCTGGACAAGCCGTGCGTCGGCAGCCGCGGCCGCGGGGAGCGGGAGCGCCGCCCCGCTTCTGGCAGGGCAGGAAGCGCCGGCAGCGCGGCGGCCGCAGGGCGCGGGGCTGGCTGCCGCGTGGCCCGGGGCGTTTGCGGGTGGCACGGGAGGCTGTGGTCTGCACGGACTTAACGTAGGGACGAAGATCAGAAACTGCGTGCGTAAAAGTGCCAGGAAGCATGGGATGAACTTCTTAATCGTGTATTATCTGAGGGGGCTCAGGAAGCTGTAGGTTATATGGGTCATTTACAATAAGAAAGATGAAAATATGACAGGTAGAATAGTTGCGTTATGCTCAGATTTGCTTTTTACTTTTTGTTGGTGGTGGTTTATAAATTGTTTTGTAAAATAAAATACAGGCTTTAGAAAAGCGGATCTTCAAGAAGTTTAGTTTGGACGGGTTTTTTTGTGGAATGTTTAATGTATACTTCCTGCTGATCTGGACTCTCAGCTTTGCATCCTTCAGAATTTCCTTCCATGCTGTCTAAAATGGCCATTGTGCTTTGCACATCTGCAGCAGTGGTTGGCTGGCTGAGCTCCAGGCACAGGGAAGTTGTTTCTCTTTGCAGGGGCTGTTCTTGCTGTGTACACCCCCTCACTGTGACGAGCTCCTTTCTTGCCATACCTTTCTAGGCTTTGGTGCATACTTAGTACATTTTGTATATGAAAATAGTATGTAGCACCTTAAAACTTTTTTTTTTAATCTGTGCTTATAAAGTTACATCACAAGTTTCTACTTCTCTGTCTGCTTCTGTAGCAAGTGGTTTGGCCTAGTCTGCCTTAGCATGTGATTTTATTATTGTCATACTCATGTGAGCTCTTGGATAGATAAACCAGGTTTTCTTCAGGAGTTTGCTGTGGTTGTGTCTTGTTTTTGAAACTAAAAATCCCGTTAAATCATGTCTGTACAGACTAGATGCCACTCCTGCAGAGCACTGAAAAACATCAATTTTTCATCAAGTGCACATCAAGTGCTTCATGTGCTAGAGAGTAGTATTTTGAATTTTTTGTTGTCATTAGAAATTCTTTGGGGGTTATATTGTTCATTTTTGAGTGTGTAATATGCTCGTAAAAACCAACTACGTACTAGTTGGACAACATAAATGCAAACTCCTTTTCAAGCCATTATCTGCAGTGATGGAGGAAGCAGCTGTGACAGAACATCTTCATATTCAGACTCTGCTGCAGGCTACAAAGGCTTTTGGAAATGTTAGAGCAGTTACATTCAGTAACAACTGCTCTAAAATCACTGTTTGTAGGTGAAGTTGCAGTGTGGAAGGGAGGGATCCTTCCCTTGTTCAGGCTTCACCTAATGGGATTTTTAATTTCTCTTCTCAACGGGATCATTGGCTGATTGGGAGAATTTGGGGAAGGTGGCAGAAAGCTATCAAACCTGCTTGGGGCAGTTACCATCAGCGGGCTGTTCTCATCTTCCCTGGAGCCACTCGTGCAATGCGATGCCCCCGCTAGCTCCAGGCAGTGGAGTTAACCGTGGCTGTGGGAAACATGGGTGCTTTCCTCAAAGTGTTACAGCAGAATCTCTGCTGGTTTAGAGCCTTTCCAACCCTAGTGACTAGGGTGGGGGAACAGCGTGACCGTACCTGCTGAAGAGGTCGAATGCTGGGAAAACAAATAAGCAGAAATTGAGTTGTCTTGCTTGTCCCCGGTCGGACTGAGGCATTCGCGGTGCCTGAGGCTGTTCCTGGAGCAGAGGCCCCGCTGCAGCCTCCTGCCAGCAGAGGTAGCTGCGGCAGCTGAACTGGGCAGAGGGAGCCTTGCTCAGTGCTGCGGGTCCCAAAGGCAGCTTCCCACAGCAGCACCCCGCTTTTCCTCATTGTATTTTAGGAGAGGAAACGCTCTCTGCTATGGAGTCAGAATTCAGCAGTTGCTGCAGCAAGGTGAGCTGTCCGCAGCCCAGCAAGAAAAGCAGGAGAGCTTGGAGGGCTCAGGACATAAACAGAATGAAACGTGTGTGCATGCTTGGAATCTGGGAGGACAGGGTCCCACTGCTGCCGTGTTCTTAAGGTTTTGGGAAATGAGGTTGGTATTCTTGGGGCTGTCTTGTGCAGGGCTGGGAGTTGGACTTCAATGATCCTTGTGAGGCCTTTCCAACTCAGGATATTCAATGATTCTAATGTTCCTAATGAACATTAGGACCCTGCTGTGATGCATGGCTGCTGAGACAGCTGCAACCTTTTAGCAAATTTGGGTGGGAGGGGAAAAAGGGGAAGAAGCTTTGCATCTCAATGAAACGCCTTCTCCAAGCAAGGACAACACTCCTGCAGAGAAATGTACTTCACTTTTCCATTGGAATCCTGGCTGGAGGTAACCATTGTTGTTGTAGGGAGAGGAGGTTTGGGGAGCACTGCAGCTTTTCAAAGCAATTGATCATCCTCTTGCTAAATCACAGCAAGAGTGAAGGAGGGTTAAGAAACAAGATAGTAGAGAAGCCATTCACAGACAAATCTGTTACAGTAGAAGGGCTCTGGAAAGGTGGGGAAGGATACAGTTTGGGAGTTTAAGGGTGTATGAAAGGGAGGAATAGACAGGTGCAGATGTAACAGTGCAGGAATATGTCCTGTGTTTTGACGTCTGGTGTATCAGTTTTGTCTGGAGTGGGAATAATCCAAACCTAAAATTCATCAGCTTGGCAGTTTTTAAGGACAAGTAGTAACCAATGAGAAACCTCATGTCTAATTCCACATAATTTACTACTCTCTTAATACCCTTATTCCTTGTGTTCCTGTTAGCTGCCTCCTCACCTTCTTTCTTTGAATTTTGTGTGGAGTATCTGATGGTGTGAGGTTTTGAAGCCTTATTGAGAATAAAGGTCTCCTCAGTTGAGGATGTTGCATGTGAATGAAATGGGGGATCTAAACGTGGCTTGAGAAAGAAGCTGGAAGTAGTGAAAGCAAGGAGAGTTACAAGTGCAAATACCAAACTTTCTTTCCAAACATTTTGAAACGGGTTAGCAATGCTGTTATGTGAATTCCAAGTGAGCAGGAGAGAATGGGAGAAGCCCTGAAGCAGAGAAACAGATTGGGAATGGAGCCAGGGAATCTGTACTTGTCTTACCATTTGAAACAGGCTGCAGCTAACTGGGGAGAGGGGGAGGTGTGACAGTAGAAAATGGGTATAATAAATCCTGTTATCTGAAGGCTGGTGCTGCACTGCTTAATGCCTCCTTACTATTTTGAGGTTTCTGTCTGAAAGCTGCTTTTTTTTCCCCAAGTCTTTATGGGTTTGGGTCTTTTTCCTATTTTTTGTGGCACAAACAAATATTAAGAAATAATTTTTAGATGCCTAGTTGGAATCTATAGGGCAACCCTAGAGTAAGAAAATTTAGGTATTTTAACCTTTTGTGTTACAGAATACTTGTTTTCACAGATTCATCACAGTGGTGGGCGGTGCTGTGAATCTCAAGAAATGTGGGGACTCATCTGGGAGCAAAGCCAAGACTTGCCCCAGGTAGTCAAGAAATGAGGGTGTGCTTTCAGTCAGGCTAGGTGGGGTCCTGAATTCCCTTGTGTTTGGCAGCTTCAGTAGCAGGATTGGAGAGGGCTTGCTCCCAGGTGAACCTCTAGCAAGGTGCCCCTCAGAGGCTGCTTTGGATTACCTCGGGCTCAGTGTAGGGAACTGAGCCTGGGTCTTCTCCTTCCTGGGTGTGCACTCTAATCCCCAGGCTATTAAGTAAAAGGATAGGTGAGAAGGTTGCTGGCGTCCTTTGGCTCTGTTTTAAAAGGAAGTAGCTGCCATCAGTGCACTTCATGGGGCGCCTGATCTTGTTGTGTGTTCTGAAAACACGCTTCAGACGGAGCCCCTTAGGGGACATGAGGTTCTGGAGCCTGCTCAGGCTGCAGTGCTGAGCTGTTCAGCCCTGCTGAGACTGAGGCAGTTCTGGGCATGCACAGAGGTGAGACATCACCTATCTGGAACATCTAGAAATCAAAAAAAGCAAGGTGCCTCTGTGTGTGAAATTTCAGGACCACAGTTTTGTCACTATTGGGTTTAGCTTGATAACATGGCTCAATATTTTAATTTTGAATAAACCTTGACCTAATAAAGTCAATCTTCATCTCTATGAGAAGCAGAAACTTATTTTTTTCTTTTATAACATGCAGCAAAGGTTGAACAAATTTTCTTGGGCAACCCCATTGTTGGATTAGTGCCCTCATTCAATCAGAGCGTGCAAAATACAAACCCTAGGCAGAGCTAAACTACAAAGCAAAGGAGATTTTCACAATGCTAAATGGAGTGAAAGCACCAGGGGAGAAATATCTGAAATCCTCTTATATGATTATTAAAACAAAAACACACACACACACGAAACCAGCAAAGTCTTGGACTGGGGTGCCACAGGGAACTGGCAAGAGAACAGCCTGTTCTAGTTGGACGCTTTGTTTGATAGTAGTTGGAAGCTGTAACAAAGGAAATATTCCAGGACTCCGTGTAGGTCTCTTCGCAGAGCTGACCATGAGTGCATTGGCCCCTTTCTCCTCCCACGGCCGATCCCAGCTGCCTGGCAGCTCTTGTCACTACCCCTCTCTGGTCACACCTTCTCTCTTTTCTCCCTCCAGGTTATTGAGAAGCTTCATGGTTGTTTCTTCCCAAACCTCATGGGATGAACTTCTCGGCCTTTCTACCCAAATTTCCTCTACAACTGCACCCATGTCCGTGCTGTGAATCCCATGGGATTAGCATTCCCTCTCAGGCATCTTGTTTGCTTGCACTGGCCTTCTGTGCACACACGCTTTTAGCACTACCAAGAGACAACAATGTGTTCATCTTCACTGGAGTCCACTCTGTGCTAGCATTACTGCAAACTTTTAGAAATAGATTTAAAAGTCCTCAGAAGTACAACCTTATCTTCTGGCTTCTTTCTTTAGCAGCTGTTCAAAGGCACCTGCATCCCTTTTCAGCAAAAATGGTAACATCAGTAACAGTAGGTTCTGCAGTGGGAGACTGGATGGCTGAAGTTATGAAAGTGCCTGAGAACACATGGTGGGATGCGTCTGCATAGTTTACATTTCAGGGTGTTCCCATTAGTGTTACTCTCCACTGTGCTGTGTGGAACCTTACAGGTGAGGAATTACTTTAATTATGTGTAAATTGCATCTAGTTCATGAGGCTGAGGCCAGTGATTATACTCAGAAGATGAAATATAATATAATGAAATAAACATGCATAAAATTGCATGAGAGTGTGAAATCCTAGGTGAGAGGAGCTAAAGGGAAAATAGAATTAAGCTAAATGGCAGAATGAATACCATTAGATTTGACAGACCAGGTTCAAATGCATTCTCTTTCCCAAAAGGAAACACATAAGTAGAGGAGAGAATGTGGCCTACAGGCTTTAATCTGACACTTACTAGGAAAATCATAAAGATTTGATAAGAAACATTGACCACGTACTGCAGTAATTAATGACCCTGCTCTGCCACATACCTGCTGGTGGCTTGGAGCATGGTGGCAACCTCTGAGTGTCTTTACTCCTCAGGATGTTTCCATGAGCAGAAGAAAGCCGTGGGGGCTACCCTAGCAGCTGGAGAAGGTGGCAATGAGTCAGGCTTGGCCTATAGTACCTGCTGCCAGCAGGTAAGAAAACCCTAGACAACGAGTATGTTCATTCTTACTGTGGGTAAAGACTCCAGGGTGGTACCTGAATCCGTCCTGGTTTTGGAACCACTGGTAACATACCATTAACGTGAGCTGAAGCTCTCTCCCTGGCTTAGCTGTGGGTAGGATTTCTCCTTTATTGAGCCTTGCCGGGACGGGCTCCACACGGTGCTGCTGCTGTGACTGTCAGCTGCAAGGACATGAGAGGTTGGCACCTGAGCCCTGAACTACTTGGTGGAAGAGCTGTAGGATTGTAGACAATCCCTTTGAGTGTCTCAGGGTTTCAAGGGATATGCTTTGATTTTAAAATATTTGAAAGATAAATGTTGACAAGGAGAGAGACAATCTGGGGGCATTAAAAAAGCTACAAAAAGGGATGGTTGGGTGAACCTAAAGAAATTTCAAGCTGAACATGAGAAAAACCTTCCTTGCCATGATTTCTAACTACACAACAGCATTCCAGCTTTTTGGATACTTAAAACTAGAATGTAAGAAACAATAAGAAGTGCAACTCGAGAGGCATTTGGCAAGTGCTGAGTTCAGTGTACTAGAACACCTCTACCATTTCTAATATGTTTTGACTGAGATGCTGGGAGAGAACATCCACATAGCTCTGAGAAGCTTTATTCTTTGTCCTTTGCAGATATTAAATGCAAGATCAAAAAGAAATTAGGTTAGTTTTCTTAAATAAAATTACACTTGTTTGTGTCTTTCTAAATGGGCTACAGAACAGTTGCACTTGTTTTAGAGCACTCAATTACTTTCTAAATCTCTACTGAAAGCAAAAGCCTCTCCTTTAATTATTTAGGTTTTGTTTTATTGAGTAGACAGTTTATAATCATAAGCAGTTTTGCATTTAATAACAAACTTCGAAACTCCATGTGTAGGAATTGTTAACATTTTTGTTTGTTGAATTAATATGTCCTTTTATCTGGAAAAAATTTCCACTTTTTTAGTAGCATATGTAATCCTTTTTTGACGTCATGAGGTGTCTAACTCTAGAAGTCTGGAGTGCAAATGTTTGAACCTGAGGTATTAATCTTCCGTTCTTGTATAGTCAATAGGAAAAAGTAGGTACTCTCTGGTTTCATCTGAGCTCTTCTGTCTCCTTTCAGAGAAGAAATGCTCCAGAGATGCTACAGAGTGGATCTCTACCACTGTGAGATGAGTGTTGATTAGGTTACCTACATTTATATAGATGAATGCTGTGCCAGGACTTGGCCATGAGGAATGCTACGAGGGTAAAAACAAGGTTGGGCCCAAAACTTGCCAGGAAAAGACTTCGCAATTTCTCTGAGCATGTGGGAATGTTCAGGGTTTGAACAAGATCAAGGAGCAGCTGCGGGAAATCAATGACTAGGGTTGCTTTAAGAAGAGGGGGCTTATTGTGATTGGCTTTGGTTGTGGGGGTTGGACATGTAGGAAGAGGATGCTGAGCTGACAGACGTAACCTGCTCCTCCCAGGGCTAAAGGCAGTAATCCTTCACGGAGCTCAGGCTGCTGCTGCCTTGATTACTGCGAGGTAAGGCTCTGTTCTTGGAGCTAATGGAATAATGCAATTAGGACAAGGCACTGCTCATAAACTCTTATCCTTTAAAGGTCTGGTTGATAATGAAAAAGTGACACCTGCTGTGCGAGGTACAGAACCTGCCTGACCAAGCCTTGCTGTGGTGGAGAGGCACCACATTCTACCTGCCCATGGCTCTGGAGTGGGAAGGAGAGATCTGTAGACAGGAATTAGGGAAGAGGTGGGAGCAGAGGAGAACTTCATAAAGGTTATAGCCATAAATGATGTGGAAATGACAAGCAGGGATTAAGTTCACTGTCTGTTTTCATAGGAAACTATTGGACACCAAATGAAGCTAGCAGGAGCCAGACTAAAACCAATAAATAATAAAGTGGATTTTCATAGGATGAATAATTGAGTGGTTAGACACTTTGCCTAAAGGATGTTGTGACTGCAAAAAGTTCTTGTGGCTCAGGAGGAGACCAGACAAGTTCATGGAACTCTGTCAATGGCTACTAATACTAAAGAAACCACATCTAACCCAAGAGATCCCTGAAAAGGGCTGGAGACAGGGAGATTATTGGCAGAATAACAATATGTTCTTACACTCTGATCTAGGCTAGTACTTGAGGAGTCAAGATACTGGGTTAGAGGCACCTTAGTGCTGACTTGTGCAACCACTCTTAAGTGTTCTCTCTCACCTCCAGAAAGCTATTTAATCTTTCTTAAGTCAGTAGCTTTTCTTCCAGAGCAACTTTGCATGTTCTTCATAGCAGAGAACCATGTTTTCTTTTCCTGTCATGTTATAATAGTGATTTGTTTTGCTCGCTTTACTTATATTTATTTTTAAAATGAGATATTCATCTCAGGGGAACAAAACTCATGGAAAAAAACCAACCTTATTCATGCCAAAGCACTTCTGGGAGATCTGTTTTTGTACTTTAGAAGATGTAAAAGTAAATTTAACTTGCTGAGGTCAGACTTTCATCTTGCTTTCCAAAATAAGCTACAAAGAGCTGTTTGCATTGTTATTACAAAGCAACGTGTGCATCAACAGCCCTCAGCTTTTTGTCCTGCCTACTGGGACTCCTATTGCTGTCTCCATAAGGAAAACAGAGTGAGTAGAGATGGACATAGATTCATGGAAAGTGAAGGCTGATAGCACGGCTACAGAACACTGCCCAGGGTGAAGGAAGAATCTCTCAAATCATGTTTTCACCATGGGAAGAGCGGAGTTAAAGATTGAGTTTTTAATATTTCGAAAATGGTGTGTAATTGTTATGCAACTGCAATTGTAAAATTCTGGGCAATTGTCTCAAAATGAAACTGTTTCTGAATGTCCAGATTTGAACCCCTGGAACAGGGATGTTGAGTGCTCACAGAAAGCACTGTGGTCCCTGGCACGTCTGTTTTGGATGGTGCAAAATTCACTGGCCAATGAGATGCTTGAATCTCTGGTTGGGAATCTAAAAATTAGCACACTCTCAGCAGTTTTGGCCTTTGTCATCCTCTGCTTCACAGACTCACTGTGAAATGGGCTATGTTATCTGCTCAGCTCAGGGTTATTGAGAAGAAAAGCAGATATTCACAAAATTTTTGTGAATAAATGGCTAATACTGCACCTGGTGCAAAGACTGGGGAGTGCACTGTAAGGAAGGCTTGGGTCTATGCAGGGAATGTTCAGTGAGATAATAAGTATCTGGGGCCTCAGGAATCCTGTGACAAGATCACCGTGTGGTTGTGCAATCTCAGCTCTACTTGCATTTGAGTTTTTTGGTGGCAGTTCAGTTGCATTTTATTCACTCTGCCATCTTTGAGGAATGTTGTACAGATGTTTGAAAATGGCACCTTGAGGAAGGCACCATCCTTCCCATGGGCATGACTATGCAGAGGGCTTTGCTCAGTGTAGCCTTTAGGGATTTCAAATACCTCTTAAATGTCAGTGATGATGCTCACAGTGTTGCAGTGGTAATGTATTGATTTTAGCAGTAAGGGGAGGCATGGGCAGTGTAAGTACATCCAGGTCAGAAAGAAATAAACCACAAGAAGCCAAACCAAACATTGACTTGTTATGAGGTAAAAGTTATCCTCCAAGAGTGCAATGAGCTCGTGTCCTTGGTGGCAGCAGGTAATAACATATCAGTGGTGACTGATACCTTGAGAAATTACCCCCTGTGTAAGGAAGGTTTCAGCAGAGCGTGTGCACTGAGCTGTTGTCACGGCCTGCTGGAACTTCTCTGTGCTCACTCCTGCAGGTAGTGTTACATTACTCAGTCTGGAAGCCAGGGAAGGAGAAGCAAGGACCAACCTGCTGTCCTGGAAAGCAAATGTTTATTTCTACTTTTCCTGTTGGAGAACAATTTCTGCCTGGTTAGAAGTAGATGCCAAAATTAGCAGTGAATGTGTAGGGTGAGCTGATTAATCTTCAGAGTAAAATGCCTTTGGTGTGACAGCAGAAAGCCAAGATGCAAATTGAGGTTAGTTGCTGCAGTGCTGTGCTGGTGTGTGTTGCCGGAGCCTGCTGCCAGTACTGCTGCTTCTCCAGTGTCCTCTCAGCAGGAATACAAACCCCCAGGTGGTGAAGGGTGAGACATTTGTGCAGGCTGAGCTCCAAATCTGTTTGTGTAAAGCTCCCATTTGTGTTATTTGCCTTTGCGCAGTACTCAGTTTATGAGTACTGGGCCAATTATCTATACATTTCTGAAAATAGCTTTTCAGATCTGGCTTGTCTTTTTTTGCTGTCAAAAATAGACATGAGGCATAGTTTTTAAGTCAGCTGTATTACTGAAAGGATTAGAATTAATCCAAATTTTTGAAGATGAATGAGAAAATTACCCTTTTTTTTCAAAGTGATTCTCTAGCAACAGCAGTTTGAATCAATATGGTAGAAAGTTTCTGTTCATCTTCATAGTTTTTGGACTGATGTTTTTCCTGATTTTGAAGTCGCAATCAGTGAGACTGTTTTAGATGCCATGTGTAATATAGACTCCACTTCATACTCTTTTCCCCACTATGAGGGTTATGAAAAGAGCATGGACTTGCTACCCAGAGATTTAACAGATGCCATGATCAATCACCTCGTGAGACCTGCCAGTATCCTGCAGAGCTCTTACTTTCTCACAGACTTTGTTATTTTTCATACAATTATATCAGACAAGCTGACATAACAAAAACAGATTTAAGGCCAAGAAATGAGATTGCTCTGTCCACTGAACCATTACTTTAATTCCTCCTCACCACCCACCTGCTACTTTCTGCCTTATTTTCTTGTTTTGTGGCTGTCTGCACAGCCACAGGCTGAGGTTCATGCTCATTCCAAATAACTAAAAAAAAAAAAAAAAAAACCCACCAAAAAACCCCTGACATTCCTAAAAACCCTCACAAACCTGCTTAAGCAGACCCCTAAAATCTCAGTAGGGTTATCACCAAGCCATCGGGTTTTTCTCTGGGCTGAAGTGATGCAATCTGGTGGAGGCACATCAGGCCTTCCCGATCCATATCTTGCAGTCAGGCATGCTTCTCTCCGCAGGGCATCCTGCTCACTGACAAGGAAGCACACACTCCTCACCAGCACAAGTGTGCCTCTGGGCAGTGTCTGGGACTGACCCTTCTGAGGCAGTTTGGATTATCAGAGTCTGATATTCCATTCCTTAGGAAAAGTGATGAATGTTGTCTGACTTTGTGCAAAGGAAAGTGAGCTGTATTCAGAGGCAAACCAAGATGTTCTCTGTGTTTAAAAAACAAAGGAAGACAAAAACAACCCCTGAAAGCACTACAGTAAGCAAACGAGAAAAACTTAACAGCAGATAAGGCATATTAGGGCAGCCCTCCCGTGGGAGATCAGACCTTTTGGATATAGTCACACAAACAAGTGCACCAGAAAACCTGTCTGCAGTTAGGCAGTACGGGTTCAGTGATTACTCACAAATATTTAGTTTTTGAATTCTCTCTGCTGGTGTCATTCTGCTTATGCAACAGTGGCGTCTCGGAAGTTCTAAAAAGATCTTATATCAAATACAAATGGAAAGCAGAGGGTGCTGTAATTCACCTGCTGCCCCTGCAGTCATGCTCTATGAGATAATCTGGAATTCCTCAGCAGAGACTCTGAAGCTGCAGTTCAGCTCATCTGATGATCTTGATACCCTGAAAATAATGATTCAAAACACTCAGATTTAAAGATTTGTGATTAGTTTGAAGGTAAGCACAGTTGTCAGCCAGCTTATTTATTTTCACGTAACTTGTTTCATTCTGTCTCTAATTTTTTCCAAGTCTGCCACACACTGGATGTGGGTAACTGAGAGCTGTGCTGTACCAGTTGCTGTGTGCAGGGCATAACTCGAGGGAGGCTCGTGTTTGGAACTGGACTGCTCTGGGGGAAGTGCAGCTTGAAGCCACACTTGGTACCTGGCAGCTTCTGTTTAAATCCAAGGGCCACAGCACTGTGCACTTGGTGCTGCCTGGCAGGAAGGGACAAAATGCCAGCAAGGTGTTGCAGCAGGTGGTTATGGGCTTCAGTTCATCACAACCTGCTCTGACTGATCAGCTGTAACACAGTAATCATTTTGATATACACTGGTACACTGGTGTGCTCACACTTCAAAATAAGTAGTAAACAAATATCCAGGTGCACACCTCCTTTGCTTCAGATTATCTGCAATTATAGAAATATCTTCAATTGATAAATACAAGGATCATTTTCAATATTTTAACTTCTGTGTGGTGCTGCAACCCATGGACATATTGTAGGAATCTTGTCCATTGTGATTTCATGACCCAGTCTTCCTCTGATTTCCAGCTGACGTCCTGAGTTGACAGACAATATAAAATCAGTCAGAAAAACCGGTTCCTGACTGTCTCATGATCATCTTTCTTTTCCCTATGCTAATCACAACTTTCACTAATCACCTTTTTATCAGTTACCCCAAGTTCTCCCTCTGGCTTCTTTTCATAATCTCTTACTATTAATGAAATTTGAGAGTCAAAACTGAGCTGCTGCTGTTGGCATCTCTGCTGTCAACTTTGTTACAGGAGTCTAAAAACTCGGTGTGATTTTTGTCTTCTTGTCCCTCCTGAAGGTATACTCCAATCATATTTTAATTGATTACGTGGATATGTACACTTTTCCTCCTTTTCTTTGTGCCCAAACTACCAAAATCTTTATCTGAGCACCCTGCCTTAAATCCTGCAACCTTCCTCCCCTCAGGATGGAGTTCTGTCTGGCTGCTGAGCTGGTCTTACATCTCTTGAGCACCAAAATGGGAATGTTTTTCCCCTGCCTGCTCCCACCCTGATTCCTTCCCCTCCCTTGACCCAATCCACTGCCTGCCAGACCCTGTGTTCAGCCTGACAGAAAGCTCTCCGCTGCTTGTCGCTGGATTAGTTCTCTGCCTTTTTCGTGAGTTGAATATTCTGACCCTGGGATCCAACAAGCACCAGAGCCAATGCAAAACAAGAGGCAATAGCAAGGAATGAGAATGTGGGAAACTGGAAGAATGTTTTCAGCACTGAGGATTATGAGCCCAGCTAGAACTCTACTGTTGAACTTTACCTTCAGTCTCCATTGATTAATGGAGCCCTTGCACAGTCCTTGTGGTGCAGTTCCTAAGCTTGTCACCTTGCCTGCCACTTTGGGCACACTCCTTCTTAACGTTTCTCTCTCATTTCAGCATACAAAGTTTAAGCTTCTTGTCTTCACCTTGAATGCCTTCAGAGTTCTGTTCTCCTCTGCTGTCTTCTCCTGTCCTAGCCCATAACCTTCATTTTATCAATGATACTTCCATTTTCCTCCCACTTGCCTTTTTTTTTTTAAATGCAGATATAGATATGTGTGTATGTGTATATATATGCATACATTTGTTTCGTATTTGCCTCTATATGCAAAGATCCCTTCCCCAGTTCATCAGCAAGATGACAACCCTCTCCCTAAAATATGCATCTTTGTATGAAAACAGTTAATAACAACAACATAGGACAAGTGAAAGAAGCTATTGTTTCTGGTTTATATGGGTAAGGAGAGTAATGCTTATTTGCCTTAAATACTTAGTCACTCTCCTCGGATCTCTTTTATCTTAAAGAGTCAACTTTCTGCAACAGGGACTGTGGGTCTCATGTATTTTTTTGGCCCTTTACACAGTAGGGACCTGACTCTGATCATACTCAAACAGAAATATTTCATAACAAAAAGTATAAGTGAAGGGAGTCAAATAAAATGACATCTTTCTTCAGTGCTTGAAAACTGAATATCATCAAAAGGAAGTGTTTTTTGAAGTTCGGCTTTTCTAGACAATTATTTTGCATTTTATTGGGGTTTTTTTCCTAACCTAGGCAGCAGCAGCCTGTGCTGGCAGCACTGGAGGCATTCCCATCAGACATGTATTCAAAATAGAACTGCCTCAGGAATTCCAGCTGTCACCCTACTCATGATGTGGCCTTTGTTGGTGGTGCTCTGGAGAGTATCTTTAGCTTCTCATTTCAAGAGAGGTGGTGTTTGTCAAAGAAACCCCTCGCTGATGCCTTTTTCCATTGTTTGATGTACGAAATACAATTTTTCAGTGTGTATCACAGATCAAAGCATAGATGGTTGTCAGGAAGCTTACGATGACCCCAAAAACTTTGAACAGGAGCAGTACAGGTACAGAAGAGAAGATGGGCAGCATTCAGATAATTCAGATTTGATCTGGCCTCCATGGGGTGGCACAGCAGCAGAAATATGGGCAGAAGTATGGAAGCTTCCATCTGTAACACTCACCTCTGAGGCTGTCAGTGCTTCTGAGCAGGGACTGGGCCATCTTAACAGGCTGGCTAAATTCCATGCCTATCTTTTGTATGTCCCAATGTACTGTAGTGTGGGTTACCTAGCAGCTAGGGTCTTTTGTATGGCTTCCACTAGGTAACTGAGTGTGTGTGTGGTCAAATATTTGAGAATATCCATCAGCTTTTTTCGCTGAACAAGGTAGGAATAGAGTGTCAGCAGGCAGCTGCTCAGCTGAGGCTTTCTGTTCCCTCCTCCCTGACACTCTGACAGTGGAGCCCACTATTTATTTCCTGGTGCCTGTGCAATGTACTTTGCTTTCTCACTTTTTTATACCACTTGTGTTGTAGCTCTGATAGCCAGCTTTGTAAAAGAAGGAGGGTCTGTAAGGGCAGGCAAAATGTGTGATTAGATCAACTGATAGAGACTGTGGTCAAGCTTCCCAGTGTGCTTGCATTTCAGCAAGTCTGATGCAGATAGCACTGGAAACCATTATTCCCAGGCTACTGATATATCTGTCCCAGCAGCACAACAGATCTAGGAGCCTTTCACCCTTCCAGAGCTACTCATTCCTCACCTATCTCTGCATTGCCTGTTCCCTCAGAATGGGACTATACTGTAAAACCAGTGATGTTCTGCAAATTATTTTAAAGTAACCAAACAAGAGAAAAAGTAATCTGTAATTATGTTAATGAATTAGTCCATCTGTGAGAGAAGTGATGTTACCAGAGAATTTCAGTACCAGGAGAGTTGACAGACTGAAATAAAGAATAAGCATTTGCAGAACAGGAATAAGGCAGCAGGAGGGGAGATGCTGAGAGAATTGCAATGAACATAAACTCAATGTCTCTATTTATTCTGTACTATTTAAGTCATATAATAATAGTAATAATATTTAAACATAAATGTTTTGTAAGCCTCCCTTCAGAGTTGGGACTGAGATGCAAGAGGGAATTATTGTTTTGCAATAATAAATTATAAGTCTGCTTTTTTATTTCTAATTCTCCTGAGTTCATTCTGGTATGAAAAGGTTGACAGGTTTCACCCAGGTACACTCTCCAAGGACCTCTGGCATGCTGCACGATGTGCATCACATGCTGGCTGTAAAGTTTGATGGCTGAGGAATTAAGAATATTTCTTGTAGACCTTCTGGGGGCAGGCTGGTAGATTTTGCATTTCTGATTCTGGCAAGATGTGGTTGTATTCAGTGCTTCACTTCTTCCTTTTTTTTCTTTTTTTCTTTTTTTTTTTTTAAGTCTTAAAGACTGAGTGCTTACTTGAAAGCTCTGAGACTGGATTCTGGAGAAAGATTTGTCAAGGATGTCTTTCTTCCCTAATAGACTGTATTTCTTTTCCACGTGCCTGCCAGTTTGAGGCAATGTGTGACAAACAGAAATGTCTTGTTAATGAGAGTTTTCTTATTGTATATGATGTTTGCTAGAGAATGAGCTTAATTATTTCTTATATTTCTCATGCTCTGACATGAAGGCAGCATTTATATCTATCAGCTTTAGTGATATTTAAGCCAAAGTACTTATGTAAGAAGACATTAAAAGGAGAAGCTGAAGTTTATCATTATTTGTTTTCTTCAAAATTCTTTGCTTCCTCTATTTCTGCCCACTCAGTGTGAGCTGTTATCTAAAACGTGTCTAAAATTGAGACCTTCACAGCTGTGCAAACTGTGCAGCAACCAGTCTTTTCAGGTGTCCAGAAGGGAAAGCTCCTTCAAGAGTAGAAGCTTTTTTCAGAGTAAAAAAACCCCCATATTTAAAATTCTTTTGACCCTGCATCATAGCATGAGCAGCTGTCACCACATCTGACTGGGAGCCTGAAGGATTAGAAGGAAAAAAGTTTGTTCACTGCAGAAAGGAAAGTTCTTGTAGCAGTTTTTAACCACTGTGCCTAGTGGTGGGAGCTCTTCCTAATTCCTCTTCACCCTCCCTTGAGCTTTATGTCATCCCCAGCTCTCACCTTGTCTATAAAATTTTCTGCCTTCATGGTTTTCTTACTTTCATGGAGATAATTCTAAAATTCTGTCTCCCAGCACTTATTTACAGAGCTCTAACCTTGTCTGCATTAAGAGCTCCATTAAAAATTCCAGCCCAACGCTGGCTGCCCATCCCTGTCTGGCCACATCTCTGCGCTGGGACTCCTCTGGGACAATGATCCCTTCCACAGGGCAAAACCCCCTCACCTCAACCTGAGCAAGACAAAGAGAAACAATTTGAAATAATAATCACAGTGCACAGAAGATCACTGTATTAAATGTAGCATGTGTATCCTTTCCAAGGGGCTTTTAAACTTCCTAAGTAAAATGTATTAATATGGGATGCATATTGCTAGTAAAAGTGTGTCTTGCAGCCCATAAGGAAGCACATGGTTAAAGCACTGTAGAGAATTAAGAAATACATGTATTGTTATGAAAAACATTAAGGCAAGCTACCCAACTAAATTCAATCCTTATGCCTTCTTAAAGCATGTAGCAAAAATAGCAATGACTCTCTCTCTCTCTCTCGTGTTCAACTTTCAGAAAACAAGTTAGAAGGAGGGAATATCCAGTACATACAAGATAAGCAATTACAGGCTTGAGAGGAAGAAAGTCTGATTGCACACTGTTGCATGTGATGCTCTTTTCTTGGTTTGCTTCTTGTAAGTTAGCACTGACAATATGTATTTCCTTCCATATATTTTGCTAATAATGCTGGTGGATTTATACTGGGGTTGAATTTCACTGACTATACTAGTAGAATGTTTCCTTGACATTTTTCTGTGAAGCTTTCCCAAAAGTGTCTTTAAGTTTAAACTTTCACCTCAGATACTACTGCTGTTTCTGCTGCTGAAGTCAGATAATGAAACTGACTTTATAACAGTGGACCAAATTCAAATGTGAATCAGTTTTAATTGCTAAGTAAAATAAAAAGCCAGACTTGAAGAATTTAGACACATAAGTATCTCAAAATTAAAAATTGTCTTTTAGTGCTGTAGTAACAAGAGGTTAACACTAATGACAGTTATGGTTAATAGTCTAATTAATAGTAGCACAAAATGTTACTATTAATGATTTAAAATATTTGTTAATTAAGTTTTCCAATAGTTGTCTAGTGTTTTGGGCAGTGTCCTTTTTTTGTATTTAATAATATACATATTTAAAATCAGTACTTCCATATTGTGCCACATTATTGGCATTTTCTTTTCTCTTAGTTGTTGGTTATTCAAGATGTGGACATGTAGCGCTCACCTAATCAAACCTTACAGAGATTGAGGTGGACTTCCTGCCAGTGGAACGTGGCATTTTAGGCTGAGTGAATTCTTCCAGGAGAGAATCACTAAATAATTGATCTGCTTATCCGTCCCAGTGAACCGTCATGCTCCACTTCACCTGTCTGTGTTTGGCTGAATTCACTGTAAAGTGATGGCTGGGCCAGCAGGCAGAGCCCGGAGAGCACTGAGGAGGCAGCAGCAGCAGCACCTGTCTCAACGGGGAAGGTGGCGTAGCTGTCCCTGCTCCACCAGCTTCCTCGGACACAGCTTCTGGGATCGCAGTCGCTAGAGGCAGGAAAATTCTTTTGATAGAGCTACACCTACTTCCTTTTTTTAGTAGCAAACCAGAACAGCTCTCATGTAATCAAGGCCTGAGTGTCATGTAACAAACTAACCAGCAGTTTGCTTTAGCATCTCACCTATGTCTACAGGGACATTTAGAAGTTCTTTGGGTGTTTTTAAACTCTGAGGGAGGTCTTGTGCTGCTCTCCAAGCAGCAGCTGGCCTGTCAAAGCAGCAGGCAGCAGCCGAACTCAGGCTGGCAAGGCCTTGCAAGCAGTTTTCCTGCTCTTGGTGTGTTCGCCAGGGTCATTCCATGGGGTCTGTTTCTGGAATGCAGGATGAGGACGGTGCCTATTCACCACTGGAGAGTATATTTGTAACATGCTTGAAGGGAGCAGCTGGTGCTTGCCGAGGTCCCTGTAAAATTTATTGGCAAGGGAGTAGCAGTGACAAGTTTTGTTCCAAAGACTCCATAGGTGTCTGCAACGTTTCCTTTAGAAAGAAATATTTAGGAAAGTATTTGTGTCCATCTGCTCTCAGAGAAAATTTTCTTAATGTCAAATTGCTGTAGGTTTTGCATGTTTCTTTTAACCAAGGAGCATGTTATTCTCTGAGATTAATAAAACGGATTATGCTGAGATATATATGGATCAGTGCTGAATATCCTGCCCTGTAATGGTGACGTGGAGCTGGCTTAGCAGCAGCACCAGAACTACCTCTACCCTCCCTTCAGCTCTGTAATTCAGACACGGTGTGTCTTAATATTGAGATATCTAGCTTGGGGTAGAACCCACCAGAGATGCTTTCTGTGGCTGGGGTCGCCTGGAACTGGTCCCATTGGATCTGTATTAGTGTTTTATAAAAGGGGTGATACCTTGATAGGAAAGCACAAGTTCTTTGCAGTGAGGGCAAAGCATGACTGTGACCATGCAACACAATAATTACTTGGCATTTAATTATTTTATTAAAAAAGAGAAGTGGGTTCTGGACATATCTAGGCAGGCTTTTTTGTAAACCATAGTAAGCTGTCAACCACATTTGAAGACCTGTCCTTCAGAGGAAGTTTTTCAGAGCAAATATTTCTTGAGAGCTGGGCAGCTCAGTGCAAAACTGTGAGGTTACACAAATACACAAAAAAGATACAAAAAACCAAAACCCAAAACAACAAACAAAATTTATGCCTACTGTATCTGTGATTGATTTGATTTCATTTCCAGTATGACATCACAAGAGATTGCCCTGAGAGCAGACCCTTGTGATTCTCACAGTGGGTACTTCATGCTGCCTCAGTGCAGCGCTTCCATCGCAATCTGCGAGTGTGGGTGAAGTAACTTTGAGGACGAAAAACTAAAGCAGTGAACATAAACTGTATAATCTGTAATTATATATTTTGGTGTATTTTAGGAATTTCCAAGCAGATTCATTAATTGGGAGGGACAAAATACATTTCCTACTTGTAAAGTTACTTGACCTACTGTTTACAAATTTATCGCCCTATAGCTACCAATTATACCTAATAGGACATATGCACTCCGTGAGCCATCCCAAGACACTGTAGAAATGACTTAATGCTTCTTCATCAGAGAACAGGTGTTAGAGAAGGAAATACAGACACTTTGGTTTGGAGTTGAAATGAGTTCAAGTTAATGGAAACAAATAAAAGATTAAACCGTAAGACTACAAATTATTGCTCAATTGAGCTGAGAAAGCCTCAAATCTTAGAAGTAGAAATGTTTGTGTGTCACTGTTGATTTTTTTTATGTGATATATGTAAGTATGTCATCTGGTGGTGATGTACAGTGGCAGTGGATATGGGGAGGATTTCACCAGCAGCCAAGGATGGGCAGGAGGAAGGGTCAGGCAGCAGCAGGAGCTGGGCATGGAAGAACAGTGCAGCATTCTGAGAATAATGCAAGTCTTTGAAAGGTAGCTTTTACCCAAGAAGGGCCTAAGGGATTAATTTCTTTCTGCTGCTGCTTTATGGGCAAAAAACCCCCAAATCAAACAAACATTAACCAGCAAGTTGTTAGAGATATGAAACTGGGAAATCTGTCAGCTCTTTGGAGTTCTCCAGATTTACGCTAATGTTGCTGTGCTTGCAGCCTGGCTGCAGACCTGCCTGAAATTACATGAACTAATCAAGAACTTTGTTTCAGATTATATTGATTAGTGATTTTTTTACTGCACTATGGAATTTGGAGTTTATTTCCCTGTGGAGAAAGGGGAGATCGGACTAATTTATTTAGCAGTCCGTGAACTGCATTGTCAAGATCCAGGTCCTGAGTTTTATTACTTTTATTTTATATTTTACATTTAAATGTTTTACATCTTTATATGTTTTATATATTTATATATTAGATATTTATATATTTCATATATGTTTATTTTATATTTACTTAGTTTTATTACTTTTATTGGAAAGTAATACTACATAAATTTGCAATACCAAATGGTATTTGTAATGCAATACTAAATGGTACTATGTTTATGGAAATAATATCTAAACTTATGTTATCTGGAAGACATAAGGAATGAAATAGCTCCTTTTAACAGCCTTGGTACTTGTCCTCCCACCCCTCTGGTCAATATGGACTTTTGTTGCTTTTTTAATATTCTAAGTAAAGAGCATTGATCTTGTTTCATTTTGGCTTTTCTGCTGCCTTTTTTGCTTTTCCCAGATCAGTTCCACAAAGCCATGGCCCTTATCTCTGTCCTACAGCCTTCCTCACTATCATCTACATTGTTAAATTTCCAACCAGTGCAACAACCGCCTGATGAAGTATTTTTCTCATTTTGACTAGTTTGTTTCTGAAGGGAACTTAGCAACGTCTTGTTTTTATCCTGAATGAAGACTTCTATAACGTCCATGCTCTGCTTCGGTCAGGTTTCTTTAAACCTTCACAGTATTATCAAAAAGGTGGGATTTTTTCAAGAAGTTCCTGAGAAATTCTGTGGTCAGTGACCGTCAGATACTCTGTGCTTGGCAGGACAGATGCAGCTGAGAACACTCAGAACCCACGTATTCTCAGCCTTCCCGTGACAAGTGCCTTAGTTTTCTCTGCTTACAGTGCCTGGGCAGAGCGGGGCTGGGGAGCAGCTTTGGCAGCTCTGGGCCTCGGGCTGTCCCTGCATCCACCCAAGCTGTCCTTGTTGCTTCTAAACAAGTCCTGATGGGGCTTGTTAGTCCACTCCAGACTCCTCCCAGTGTCCGCTGTTGCTACTGGTGCTGGGTACATGTGGATATTATACAGACACAATCCCGTCCAACTGAAAGGAGCTTTTGGTGGAAAAACAGTGAAAGGTTGTCAGTGGCCACCCCACAGGCCCTGGCTGTGCCTTTGTTCGTGTGCCAGCAGAAGCTCTTTGCTGTGTGGCTGTGAAATGGATGTGTGGTGTCCTGGTCTGCCTCGGGAGTGCAGGGTTGCATAGCAAAAGAAGAGGGAAAACATGCTACTTTACAGGAAAAATAAGAAAACTAATAACAAAAAGGAGGAGCACAGAAAATCTAGAGATGAAGGAATATTTTTTTCTTCTTTAAATTCATCAGAGTATGATTTACAGCAAACAGTGTGCAGTAAGGTGGCAAGTAATAGTGACAGAGGAAACATTCGATCTTGTTGTATGAGACAGAGGGGGAAAATTAACTTTTAGAAGATCTCAAGGTGAGATGGGATATTTAAAGTATGATGGAAATCTTTTCCTGATATTAAAACCTGCAAAGGAGAAACCCTTTTTAAGAAAGCCTATTTGCTGAAATGGAAGACAGGCAGTAGAGAGGCTGGTGATACATGAGAAAGAGTAAGAAAGAAAATCCAACTGAGTAAAGAAACCACCTGGCCCTCTGTACCAAGAAAAGTGTGCACATGGCATCCTCCTTTAGAAACAAATCCCCACAGACAGGCTGGATTTGCCATTAGTTTCAGAAAAGGTTTTGTTTCAGTCTGATGGTAAAACTTAGATATACAACAAATCACTGATGTTCAACAAGGGTCTGTCAGAGATTTTATAATGTGTGGCCAATAATACAAGATTTTAGACAGCTCAGAAGACAGGAGCTTCTTCATTTCATGCTTTCATTTCTCTAGTTAGGAGATAGTTTCAGCATCTGTTTTTATGGAATAGAAAGGCAGTTCCTCACAATCGTATCCAATCATAGCAAACTCATATTTTATGTTCCAAAATAGCCAGATGATATTAAAAATGTAAAATTTGCAGTAAATCTCCAGAGTCTTAAGAGCTCACTGATGACAGACTTTTTTCACAACATAACGGGATAGAATAATATAAAAATGCAAACAAAAATGTTACAAGAATAATTAATTTTAAAAGGAGACTTAGAAGATGTGATCCTTGAGATATAAGTATATTGGGTTCACTAGATTTCAAGCCCTTCAGCTTCTTTCTAGAGTCATCCTCCTCGAAATGGCTCAGGAAAGCAGATGGGCAGAGGCCAGGATCAGCTCCAGCAAGGCTTTGGCCCCACCAGGATTACGTCTGGGCTTCCTCAGCCCTGCAGAGGAGCCAGGGATGTCCCTTAACCCCAGCCTGCAGAGGGGATGCAGTGAGAACCTCCCTGGGTCTCGGGAGAAACGTCTTTGGGAGAGGTGACAGGAGGGGTTAGAGTGGCTCTGTGTGGGCAGCCAAGAGCACGCAGGGGCATCGCCGGCCATGAAGGCTTTTGGATAAAACCAGGGTAGGCGGTGACAGCAGGTAGAGCCAGAGAGGCTCGGGCTCCATCTAGAGAATCACAGGATAGTCTGAGTTGGAAGGGACCCAGAAGGATCATGGAGTCCACTCTTTAAAGGAAAGGGCTGAGAGGAGTAGGAGGAGTTGAGCAGCCAGGTGCCAGCTGGAGCCATGGGGTCGTGGCAGGGGCATGGGATGTCTCCCTCACCCTGGGAGCTGAGCTGTTCTGGTAACAGCAAGCTTTTGTCCCAGCATTTGGTGGCAGTGAGGTTGTCACTGTGGCATGGCTTGGTTTTTGCTGCTGGGTGAAGCTGGCAGCACTGCTCCCACAGAGAAAACCAAGGGGCTCGGAAAATGTGATTTGCAATCCCACTTCACTGTAGCTCTTTTAATTACTGTGCTCTGCTGTAAGCCAGCACATTCCTAAAAATGTGCTATTGCAAACAAATACATGGTTATACACTGGCCCAATTCCTTTGTTTTCCTCCATGAGATTGACAGTATTTTCTTGAATGCAAGACAGCCTTATGTCCACAGGCTAAGTTTCAGTGCTCTGAGACAGAAACACAAACTTTGTCAAAGGGCTGAATAAAATACCAGCCAAGGATTTCACCTCCAGGCTCTTGAGCAGAAGGTCACTGGGCTGATACTTAGAAAGAGATGTCTATGTGCAGTGTTAGCTGGGAGGTTTGCATGTATAAGTAGTACAGTAAGTGTGACTATTCCTTTTTTACTATGGTTTTCCCAGTATTTTATGGACACTAATCCAGTCTCTTAATGAAATTGCTTTCATGCGCTAAAGAAAATGAGTGTGACAGTGCAGAGTTTGGTGATAAGAATGGCAGTAGATGGGCTAATTCTGAAAAGCCTAAAAGTTTTAAGTCTGCACTAGATGATTCTTTTTATCCTCTAGCACTGGGGGATCTGGAAACATGGAAGTATGTAATAACACATCAGTCAGATAAATATTTAATGTGGTGCTGGAAGCTGTGAAGAAATGCCATGTGGAGATTCACACTAGAAATACTCTGTCTTCTGCAGCCTTCCCCAAAACATCTGCTCCTAGTTCTGCAGTTACGACAGTGAGCTAGATGGATAGTGGTTCTTGACACAGTATGGCAGGTTTTATGTTCTTGTATGTATGTGTTGGCTTAGTCTGGCTTGTGGCAGCAGTATATTTCCAAAGTGCTTATGAGTTAAAAAAAGAGGAACGAGCAAAATATGTGGATTGGAAGATGAGCATCCAGCATAAACTTGCTATTTAAATGTTAAAAGAAAGGATGTATGCAACACAATAATGAATAAAACTGGGTAGTCAAAGGTGTCTTTTGACCAAGAAATATTATTTTATTGTTTATTGCATTTGAATCTAGGTGATATTCATAGAATCATAGGGTGGTTTTTATTGTGTGTTCTTGTAGCCTGGGCCACGCTCTCCTTGCGGGTTCCTGGTATTAACCTGGTAAACAAGGATTCTGATTGCGCTGCAGATTTGGAGATGGTGCTGCTGGAAACAGAATTGCACACAGAGTTACTTTTGAATTGGCCATCTTAGAACTAATAACATTTGCAAGTTTTTGGTGAAGAAGACATACCAGATCACAGTCATTGAGGAAATTCAGCTGATGAGAAAGATGCCCAACTTAGATAAGTGTTCTAAATACAGAAGCATGAGTAACTGTCACTATGTGCATTTATTTATCATATTTAGTAGTTCCAAAGGTTTATATTCCTTTATTAAAATAAAAATGTAACTTATGTTGTGGCTTACTAGTAAGTGTGTTGACCATTTTTTCAGAATTTCCTGCGTACTTTTTATTCCCCCAGGAAATGAAGATAAGAAGGGCAGAATTTGTCTGAAGCTATATCACTCAACTTACATTAAACCATTTAATCTAATACAATATAGCTGTTCTATTACTCCACAAAGTTGATTTATTTCCTCCTGGAAAGGCTTTTCTCTGTGAAGAATGTCCTGTAGGAATGTGGGTCCTGGGTCCTGTTGATCATTTGTTACCTGCTGCTCCTGACTGAGTCAGGGAGATGGAGCAGAGATACTTGGAACTGCTCAGGGATGGTGCCTTCCCAGGATGCTGCTCCTGACCCCCTTCTGTGTTTATGGCACTGTGAGACAATCCCAGCGCCAAAGGAAAAAGAAAATTCTGAAAATAACCTCAGGATTAAAGTGACAGAAAGGCGATCCTCGTGTCACCTTTCCAGTCTCTGACTTGCACTCTCCAGTTGTGCTACGCCCAGCAAACTGGCCCCCTGCTCTGCGCTGGCAAAAGCGTGGTTACAGGTCGGGGCAGGCTCGTTTGGGCAACACTCGCTTTGAGAAGCCCTTGCCTTCAGACGCCCGTGCACACACCTACTTCTTTGTCCGTAAATAATTATATGTACATTAGGTTCGTCTGAGTCCTAATTATGACATACATTTAGTAAATTTGAATGAAATTGTGTGTTCATGTTATATTTGGAAATGGGTTGGGGTTTTTTAAAGTTTAAAGAAAGGCCTGAGAGAGGCTGATTTCGCTGATAACTTAATTCTACAGCTCTCCCTTTCATCCACCTGTTGTGTCTTCTTGTAACACTTACAGGGTAGGAACTATTTCTATAGACTTTGAAAGGCACCCAGTGCAGCTGCTCATCTTGAGCCATAGACACGGCTGTCTGCAGGGCAGGACGCAGTCAGGAAAGGGGCTGGAAGGAAAGCAGGTCACTTTATGAACCCTCCCTGTCTTGTATGCCAGTTATGCCTAGGAGACCCAGGGCCTTCCTATCTCCTCGTTTTTCCTACCTGAATAGTACTTGCAAATGAGCAATATTCTGGGTACTGTAAATAAGTCACAATACTTTTAGGAATGGTGTCACACTGAGAAAGAACGAGGTCATCCACTTCGTTCTGATAATGAGAGAATATTCTCTATCCTTCTTTTAATTCACATGGAGAAGGAGGCATTTTCAGTCTAATAACTTAAATGAAAAGGCAGTGATCTTGGAGCTTACAGTTCTTAAAATATCTCTGATTGTGCCAGTGACTCACTCCATGGCCCTAAATACCCCCCAGACTTCAGCTTCCTCCTCTGTCAAAAGGGGAGATGAATACTTACTTGTGTTTAACTGCAGAGATGATGCAAGACTTAATTAGCTATGTTTGTTAGAGCTCTGAAAATGTGGAAATGTCACTGCTCTTGATCGTCTTGAATTGCTGATGGCCTGGCTTGTCAATGCGTTACTGTCGGGCCCCTCTTCAGAAGTGAATGGGACACGTGAAGTCTCCTGGGCTTGTTTGCCTGCCTTGGCTGGCCTCAGTGCACAGCTGAAGCTGGCTTTACATGTCTAAGTAGGTGGACAGAAACTTGGTGGTTTCAGAAGGGAGGGTCACATCCCACCTGCTCCTGGGTGCACCCGTTCCAGGTTTCCTCTGGGGCCACGTTAGAGAAGGTGCTACAGGTGGCTGCCTCCTTAGCCTCAGGTTACATCTGCCTGCTCTACAACTGCATTTTCTCCTCTGTTTTGTTAGCACGACAGCTCTTTGGTGGAACCTATTAAGAAATTATGGCTCCTCTGGCAGGACTCTGGCAGCAGCCGTACCAGAAGAGAGCTGTCTAAACTTATAAACACAAATCAGAGAGGAATATCATCAGAGGAGAAAAACTTCCATGCTGGTGATCAGGATCTTTCAAAGCATAGGTTTGTTTGTTTGTTTGTTTTAATGAGGCTGCTCATTCAATTGTCCATGGGCTCAGTGCTTCCTGAGCTCTTTCTTCCTGGGGATTGAGCAAACCTTGGGAAAAACCCTTGTTCAGGGCTGGAGGCTTAGGCAAGCTGCAGGAGGAGGAGGACTCACTTCCATGAGCTTGTCCTACCACGCTGCAGTGAAGTTTCACACACCCAGGCTGTAAAATGGTTCTTGATGAACTCTTAGGCCCAAATATGGGCAGTTCTTCCCATAGATGTACAGGAAGGAAGGAATTAGAAATACGACTTTTGGATACAACCACAGACCTCATCATTTCTTCATTCTTCTATTATACAAGACCCCAGATACCACTTTTTAAGCTTATAATTGACATGGCTGATGCATTTCATGTGTCCCATGCAGTATATATTTGCAGTTCATGCATTGCCCACAACTTTGGTGTTGTTCATTAATACAAGGTTAAAGACAGGCTCCTTTGCAGAACAGGTGGAGTAAGTCTGTGCAAGTTACAGAGGCTTTCAGTAGCTTTGTGGTCTGTGGACCTCTGAGGTGCTACCACTAAGAAGTAGCAGGTGAAAAAAACCCCACTTTCTGTCAATAGGCTTCAAATTTTAATGGAAGCATCAAAAGACCCATTGATAGTTGTTTAGGGTCTACACGCTGAAAAGGATTGAAACTGCTAAATGTGAGTTACCCTTAAGAAAGGTAAGTGGACTGTGGGTATCAAGCTATCAAGCAAAGTTGGTCCACAGAGAGAAACGCCCAAGCAAGATGAAACGGTTACAACCTAAAATTAATCTTTCTGTAGTTAACCTCGTGTAATTTTGTGGTCATTGAATTGCAGAATGGAAAGAAATGAGGAAGATGCCTGGGGCCAAAGTACGATTTTGGTGATAAGTGATTTGACAGTAATAATAAAAAAAAATTTAGTGTGCCCACCTAAATATAGGTTAAGAAAATAAGATTTATTGCCTCTTGCATACATTTTGACTAAGTTAAAAGTACATACACATAATTGATTGTCTTGGAGGTTTTATTTAAGTGACAGTAATGAGACCTGCAGTTCTGTACCTTTCTTTTAAGCTGTACCAGCGTGTCTGTACTTGACAAACGTTAACAGGTTCGTTGGAAAATCTTGCTATGATTGGCCAAGTTTTTATAAGCTGCAGTCTGATATCCTGTTTGAACGTCTAGATAAATATTAACCAATCTGAAGCAGAAAATCAATATTGGTTTTGTTTTGGTTTCTTTCTCATTCTGTGACTAGCTTTCCACAGGTAGGTCATGCCACCCTTCCTATCCGCCTCTAAAATATACTTTCCCTCAGCAGTTGACAAAATGAAGACTTTATACGGTGACCTGGCAATTCCTCCAAGGTGCAGTGCTACGTGGCACACACGAACATTCATCTCCCGACCTTTGTGAAAGAGTAGAACAATTTTTCTTTCACAGAACAAGCCATCACTACTCAATTTTATTTTCACAAGAAAGCAATGCCAGTGCTACTACCTCTCTTCCCTCTTCCCCCGCAGGCCAACATTTATCTCTACTGTGCTGAAGAAGAACTTTCCATTTTTACCTTTCCTGTACTGCCCCAATGCTCTCGTGCCCCGCTCCCCGAGCTCCCTCGCAGGCAGCAGTTGTGGTGGGCGGTCGTATTATTTCAATCTCCTCAAGCTGGAAAACTTTGCCAGAGTGAATCACTTTGCTTTCTTATTACTGCAGTTTGAAGCAAGCCAAAACTTGCCATTCATGAGGTAACTTTCATTTTGTTCCCCACATTGTTTCTTTGCCCTTGGCTTCCAGAGCTGAGCTTTTTTTCTCTTCTGCCAGCACTGCTTGGATTAAAAAACAAGCTGAGTGAAGTAGTTACTAAAACTGTCTGAATTCAGGTTATTGCTAAGGATCTTTACTATTTGCACAGTTATGTATCTTTTAAACATGCTGGACTCTTCTGGTTGACATGAACAGTCAAGTTCTGTGCTGTGGGTTATTTCACGGTCTGATGAGAAACTGGTGACGAAATCAGGTGTGTCTGTGGCACAGTCCTGTTTATTTATAATCAAAGCCTTGTTTTCCACTGTTGTAGGGTAGATCTTAAGCAGCAGCAGTTTTTCAGATCTAAATCCTATTTCAGGCTCACTCAAGCCTATTGGTGAACATTTTTCTGGGGCCATACATTCTGCCATACTTCTATTGCTTGCTCTCTCACTTTCATTAACTTCTCAATCCTCTGCTAGACACATCCAACACTGCAAAACAATACTAAAGAAATGAATCATTTTACACAGGTCTCTATTTTGGGTAGTGATATATGGAATGGAAGCTGTGGGTCATAAAGTAGAGTTACAACTTCTTTTCCGATTAATCCCGCTTGATAACAGATATTAACATGGTCAGATGGAAAATCATTACATTGCTAGGGAGAGGTGAGAGCAGGCAGGTAGGGGAGACTGTCCAAAACCTCTGTCCATGTTGTTTTTGGCAACAGAGTATTTTGGCCAGAGAGACAGATGTTAAGAGGAAGAAGAAAACTGGTCTTATCAGCCTCAGGGATCACAGTTGTTCTCTGGATTGTTCCCTGCAGGAGAAAGAGCAGATGCTTGAGGTAATAGGCCTGGATTTTGGGCAGGGAGGTGTGTGGCTGGATTTTCTCAAGGACAGTGGTGCTTTACCAGATCTCTTTCATCATCAGGTGAAATGCTTCTATAAAATGACTGCTGAGAATGTCTGCACTAGTGGAAGCTGGAAGCGTAAACTGGATTAGGCAGCTCGTGGAATAAAGCTCTGGAGTCCACAGGAACATCTGCCCCCAGGGAGGGCAGGACTACCTGGATGTGTGAGTTACTCCTCGGTAGGCAGTGTAATCCTCAGAGCAGATATTCAAATATGAATATGAGCCTCAGCCTCATGACAGTGAGCCAAATTTTCCTGCAGTGTGTGAAGGCAATCAGGCTCACAATGGATCCACTCCACTGTGGATGCTAAAACTCAGAAATATAATATTGTACAAGCTCTCTTATGAGTCAAGGGTGTTGGACTGAAGGCTTTGACCTGGGCACACCTTTAGTGAAAATGACCATCACCATTCTCTGCTATGACTGATGAAACTGGCAGCTCTGATATGTCTTATATTTCACATAAGAAAAGCTTTGACTGACAGTTCCAAACAGAGCCAATGGCTGGGTGGTGTTGTTAGACCAGTGGAAGCTCCAGTGCAAAAAACCAATATATTCTACTTTTGCCCTTCAGTAAAATCCACAGAGTATAATGATACAAAAATATACTGCATTTCATATATTTGTTTAAGGTTTTCACCACATTTATCAAAATGCTGTGGGGCAAGCCAAGAAATAAATCAGGTTTCAAATAACTGTCCTGTCTCTGGTTAGTAAGGTAACACAATATGCAATTTTTCCTAAGCATTTCCAGAGTTTGTAAATACTAAAAAGGTGTATTTATCTCCAAGAAAGCACAGCACAGGACTGTTCAGAGCTGAGTTTGTGCTCTCCAATAACAAATTAATGACTTCTCAGGTTTGATGTATAAGAAAGCTTATTAATTTGCTTAGTTGCGGTACCAAAGATTTATTGAATAATTTTGCATGCGTGGAAGTGCTGACTCCTCAGCAGAATAGGCAGACACCAGCAAAAGGATGCTGTTAATTCTTCTGCCTATATAGTACTGGTTCTGTGAAGAGAAAACTTTGCCTAGTCGTTAGTGCTGCAAAATAATTGTGCTAACAATTATTAAATCAAAACTCCCCAGTCAAACCAGAAGTGCTGTTTTACACTGAGTTAGGATAGACATAAAACACTACACAAGCTAAATCTAGAGCAACATCTTCCATGTCTGATAAGTCTGGCACTTTTCACCATCACTAAAATTATCTCCAGCCTCCCACGCACTAGAACAGGGCTTTACAATTAGTTCCCCTAGTGCCAGTGAGAAGAGTCTCCTGATGATGCCAGCAACTGCAGCCGAGTTTATCCTTCACTGTTTGCAGAGACAAGGGTTGGATCCTCCCTGCTTCCACCTGTGCAGCCGCAGGGAAAGACTTCACTCAGCCCATGTGTTCGGATATTTGGTTTTGTGTCCCTTCTGTGGGCACTGGGATTAAAGGGGAGCTTTACCTTTTCTCTAGTAGCTGAAGAAATTTGAGACCATGGAGGACTGTGGCTTTCTGCAGGGATGGCTATTTCTCAGCTCTGGTGATTAGTTGCAAGAAATATTTTGAGAGGAGAAAACTGCCAAAGGAGAAAAGGCTGCAGTAAAAAAGATGAACAGAAAGAGAAATCATGGTAGTGATGGGAAAACAGAGCTGCAATGTTAGCAAAAAGAAGGGCTTTATGTACACAGCTCTCACATCCCTCAGCTGGATGTGTGTTTGTGTTTGCATTAGGGATGAAAAGATTTTTTTAGTAAGCAGCTGTGAATTATTGAATATATCATGGATCAGTATACAAAAAAAGGAAACATAAAAATAGAAAAAGGAGTATCAATATTGCATAAGCAATACAGAAAATCTGAAAAAATGTCAAAGGGAATAGGTGAAGTTAAGATCTGATGAAACAGAGAAACATGCAACTAGAAAAAGTTAGAAAAAGTCATATCCTAAAAGCTTGAGACATTAAAAGAAACAAGAAAGTATATTCATTGCCTAATAATTAAGAATGCAAGAAGATGCTATGAATACAAAGCTGTCCTGGAAAAATGGGAAGAATATATAAAATATTTTCGTGATGAACAGCAGGAATCCAAATTTGCAGTCACTACAAGAGAAGAACAAGTTCAGGTAATTGCTGTGTGCAAACCAGGGTGCCTGGCAGTATGGAAGAAGGGCGAGATCTACACTTAGTAGATGGTTTTTTTCTGAAAAAAACTGAACAGGTGTACAAGTGGAAGAATCTGACCAAAGATGGAGAGAATGAGATCAAACTGAAAGTTTCTCAGAAAAAAAAATCACTCCCTGCACACAGCTTTCTGATGAGGCTGTTATTTACTAACCTAGGCAATGGGCCTTGTGGCAGACATGTAATTCTAAGCAAATATTAGGAGTTTAAGTACTGACCTAAGTCACGTAATGTATGAGCAGTCACATTGACTATCTTACATTTACCTTTTGTGCATGCACATGGACAGGCATTCAAATCAACCATTTCACTGTGAATTTCAAAGCTTATGTGACTGAGCTAAAAAACACCAAATTATAATGTAAATTTGTATGATAAGCTTTTTTCAATTTTTTTATATATCCTAGGTGCTTCAAGCACAGGTAAAAATCTCAGTGTATGAAAATATGCAGAGACAGTTAATTTCTAGAATTATTATACTGTAAAAAAATAACTTACAGAACATTGCTAAAAGGAAAAAAAAAAAAAATTGTCCATATATTTGCAGTTATTCCCTCATGAAAAATTAAAGCAGACCTCAGAGAAGAGGCAAAGGTAGAAGAACACACCAAATATGCTAAAAATTCCTTCTAGATCGAAACCAGGTTGAGATCTAGAGATGGTAAAGTGTAAATACTTAGAGTTTCAGAAGATGTGGATGGATAGACTTGGATAGATGACTCTCAAGCGTTGCTAACACCTTCTCTTTTGTCCGAACCGCGCAGTTCAAAGCGTGTGGAAAGCTCTGGCTGGAACAGAGTGCCCGTCTGTAGTGGCTCCCACAGTTCTGGAAGAAGCGAGGTGACCTCTCAAAGCTTCTCCTCTCAGAAGACAAAACCGGACGCCCTGACAGAAAGGAGGGTGACTCACGAACCAGGCAGCCCAAAGCTGTAACTGCTGACTGCTCTCTGTCCTGCCGTGCACAAGAACAACTCAGCAACAAGAGAAGCAGCTCCGGAGCTGCTCCAGTTTAGTAGCCAGGATTTTAATGTGCGTTGGCCCTTTCAGGTTCACCGTGAGCGACACTGCTGTGATTCACAGTGTGTCATCTGGCCGTGAGGGCAGCGACCTCCAGCAAAGAGGTGGAGAAATCCCCGGCCAGGGTAAACTGTTCCTCTCCAGCTTTCAGGTACTCGTGTCCATGGCAGCTGCACTTTGCAACAGTAAGGCCTGGAAAACAGAGGCTCCCTCCACATCCCTGCTCAGTAGCCTTAGACTTTAAAATCTATTTCAGGTGGAAAAAGCATAGAGAAAGCAGCATTTGTTGCACTCGTATTTCAAGCTGTGAGTTGGAGTAAGTATTGAATTTTGTAAGAAAAAACCTGGAAGTCTTCAGTAACATATTGATAAATCTTGCAAGAAAGAAAACACATTTGCAAAACCATATGGCAAACAAATCACCTACTATGTTACCACTTTAACAGGTTAAGAAAAAATTGTTTTCCCTTACAGAAAATAGTTGTTTGACCCTAGAAGATTTAAATTATTGAACTCTTGCAACAGTCTATGTGTAATTAAATTCTTTGTTGGCTTCCCTGTGTGCTGGTTTTGGCTGGGGTAGAATTAATTTTCTCCATAGTAGCTAGTATGGGACTATGTTTTGGATTTGTCCTGGAAACAGGTGAGGATGTAATTTCTGTGGTGTGAGAAAGACAGACAATTTTTCAGTCATTAAGAGCAGTTATAGCTTCTTTGGGTATAATGCACTTGCATTACAATATCCATGTTTTATATTCACTGTCTTTTTGCATTAAGTAATATCCTGCACTAGTGATTCACTGTACTTCAACTCATCAATTTGAGACATAACTGAAGTTCTTCTTTTTTCCAAAACAGAACTTTAGATAACTTTAGTGAGGCATAGATAATACACATTTACCTCCATATGAGGGAATAGCCAGTAAACATAGGATAAACTGAAATCCTAGAACAGGTGTCATGATGGATGGAGTTGCAGCGTCAGCTGGATTAGTGTGGAGCCACAGTGTGAACTTCTGGCAAACTAGAAGGCTCCTGAGTTGGTAATTCCGGCTGCAGGAAGATCGGTAGAGCTAATCTTGTCCATCTGATCTCCTTCTTTTGGTCTGGGTGTGTGAGTTAATCTGCTCTAAATTCTCCTCTCAAATCTGAACACACAGCCCCTGCTGACGGTAGCAGGACCTGTGCTCAGGTGTGGTCCTGAAGACCATTCTGTAATTATAATGTGTGGGAAATCTTCCTTTCTAAATACACTCCTAAATGTTTCCTTAAGCCCTGGAATGTCAGTTGCTGAAGGGCCTTTTTGCCCAGTGCAACAAGATGAGACCTGAGTGAAGACTTTTTTTGGCATTGAGCAGTGGCTCTCAAGCTGCTCTGCTGCTCCACAGAAACACTCCTGCAGTGTGCTCTGGTCCATGTGTTAGCACAGTCAACAACAGATTAAAACCCAAAAGGTGATCTTATCAAGTGATTTTGTTGTCACTGCTTTCAGCTCTTCTCGCCTCTTGCACCTTGATGGACCTGATATCCTGCCTCTGCCAGGGCTAGTTAGTCAACTTTGTATCGGAGAAGACAGCTTGGTTTCAATTTCAGATTTTAAATCTTTGCAGATCAATTTAAGCTGTTGGGCTTCTTCTGTGAAGAATTAAAACATCCTTATGCTGTATAACACTGTACTGAATTTTGGAAAACTTATCCATTTACTGTCATCATCTTTTCAGTCTTGAATAAAATAGATTACTGGTGGTATGTCACAATCTGTCATGTATTTTAGCTCATGGGGATTCTCCTATTTCATATGAGTCTTCCTTTTTACTGATTTCAGCAGCTGCAAATACTTTTAAGCAAGAGAAGAAGGGAAGGCAATAAAAGGATGTGAGATGGAAGAAGTGGGATTGGGGATGGAAAAGAGAATAAAATAGAGAAAGGAGGGGAAGAAAGGAGACTTTGAGGTTAATGAAAAAAAATAAGAGAAAACAAAGAATGAAAGATAATATGTCACCTCCTTCTGATTATTTTTTTCTTTCGTCTTCTCTAAGTCAAGAACAACCTTAAAAGTGGTGTCCAAATTTCAGCTGTCTGCTTTTGCCCCATTCCTCTTCAAAGTGAGCTACAGTTGCTCAGAAGTACTCAGCTCTGGTCATAGCATGTATTTGGAAGTTTTTGGAAGTTGGCAGCTAGTAGGTCTGCAGCAGCAGTGAAGGTGACCATGTGTTATCCATGCTGCTCACACTCCCAGCAAGGAAATGTGTAACTCCCTCCCTGCTGGTCCTTCATGCTTTGACACTTGACTGCTGGTCTGTGCCCTAGAAAAGGCTTTCTGCAGGTGCTACAGGACTTTGCTCAGGAGCAAATATTTACGCAGGAGTGATAGCATGTGTTTTCAGCATGAGTAGCAGCAGGAGTGTATTTAACTCCATGTGTAACAGGGATGAACATGTTCCAAGTGCATGTCTGTATTTATATCCCTCTAAATTCCTGTGCAAATTGGAAAGTCTTTGCTGTAATATCCTTACCCCATGCAGTCCTCCCTGTTACCATCAAAACAGGGAGAAGCTGGACAAAGGATATATTTCCCTTCAAGCTTTATCAATGTTTTCCTGCAAACATCAAGATAAGGTGTTATTGAAAGCCATGACACTATCCCATTCACTTTCAGTCCAACAAGGATGAGAACAGGGTGTGAAATTAAACAGAGATCCCTAAGGAGGAATGCCAGCTGAGAAATATATTCTTAATATGTTTATAAACCACATGAATAATTTGTGTGGTGGAATATATGTTCTATCATGTTTTGATAGGCCTTTTGACTAACATACCCCGTGGGTGTTCCTCTTCATGTCATAGGAAGGTATTTTTTCAGGAATGCTCATCAATAGATAAAGCTTGATTGTGGCAAATAATTTGGCATAGCTTCTCTTCAGCAAATGGGCTCCTCTGGCAGTATCTGAATTAGTTCCAGCTCTGGCAAGTACTTGACAAATGAGCCCAGTACTGTAGCTCTGTGTTGATATTGTTTATTCATTTTTTGGGTAGAGTAGATAAGGCCCGAGGGCCTGATCCAAAGCCCACAGAAGTCAGTGAAAAGACCCCACAAGGCTTTTTAGACATTGGAATTCTGTATTCTGTGTTTCAGAGTTTGGAAATCTGTGCCAAAAACTTCATCAATAACTGAGAGGCTGGAAGAAAAGCAAAGGGCAAACTCCTGGACAGGCAGAAAGAAGGAAAGGAGAAGGAAAACATCCAACAAATTCTCAACAGAGAGAAAATATCTCCAAATAGCTTTTGTAGGTGAAGCTTAAAAATTAAGTAACTTCTGACATTTTTACGAAAGTACCAGGTTTCTAAAAGCTTTAAGGCAAAACTAAAATGAACATCCCTAGGGTCTTAAAATAACTTATTCTACAAGCACCCTTTAGTTCAGTCTTCTGTATATTAAGCACATTCGCCTAGATTTCTGGTGGTTCTTCTCTCAAATTCTGCTATTTTAAACAGCTTTAATTTTACAGATTTTAATGATAATGGTTGGTAATCGAAAAGTTGCTACAAATTTAATTTTACTGATGATATGCTTATATGTTTGTGTTAAATATTATAGGGATAGGCAGGAATGACCCCTCTACTCAGATTATCTAGTCTTTTCCATGGTGTAAACTATTGTGTTTATTTTTTCATTTTTTAGGTGTTGGGAAGCTCTGATGACTGAATGCCTGAGGCTGCCCTTTGAAATTGGTCAGGGATAAAAATTCAAATCTGTATAAGTGCTTTTTTTCCTCGTCCTTTGAAATTATGCAGGGATTTTCTGGTCTCAGCTGGTGAAATTCACTGTTCTCATTCTCCCTTTCCCTTTCCTCTGTAAAGCTTGCTGAAACTATAACCAGTGGTGGACTTTGGGCATAACTAGCCTCACAACTCCAAAGCAAATACCAGTGTGTCTGCAGAACAGCCTCAGTGGCTGCAGAACAGCTCAGTGGCACAAGAGAAGGTGGCAGATCATTCTTCTCCCAGTGCAATCCCTCTGGAGTGTCCCTCACTGCAGGCACAGGCCTGAGGATTCTCCACGGCCCTGAGGGCAAATAAAGAGTGGCCAACTCCAGCATCTGACTTAGGTATGTGTTTTGCAGTACAGGGACATTCAGAACTTCACCTGTATCACAATGTGAATATGATTCTATTCAGCCCACAGCATAAATACCGTATGTGGTGAGAGGGCTGGGTAAAGCAAGTTGTGTGAATGTTTTCCTCATGATATCTCATAGCTCTAGCACACACAAAGACTGTTGGGTGTCTCCTGGCAAGGGCCCCTGTGCTCTGGACACCTCCAGTAACTTCACTCTTTTCATATAGGTCATGTTGTTCACTTTTTCACCTCTAATGATTCTGCTTCCTTGCCTGTGTATTGTCTCTTAGGGCACACAGCAAAAAGTGACTTAATGTTCTAGTTCAGGCCTTCCAGATCTCAGTGCAATAAGCCATTAGTTGATAAAACTTAGAGAAAGCAGTCCCATTTAAACAGTTCCATGATGGCTAAAAACCACCAGAGCATTATCAAAAACACTATTAACATTGAACATAATTCTTTCAAAAAATAGCATGAGAGCAGTATACAGGAAAAAAAAAAGTAGTAAGTTTAGCTAGACTCATTCTTTAGCCCTAACCACCTTCTCACTAACTCAAGTTGCTTGAGACACAGGTTGGAGCCCCGGGAAAGGTTAACAGTCTTCTGGCTTTTCTGCAAAATCATGCATTCTCCTTTGTTACAATTTCCTTTATTTAGTAAACCACAAAGAAAGTAGTTCTCTTCCCAAGCTTTGTGTTCCTGCATTTCCTAAGTCTGACATTAATAGGTGTGTGAGATTCTGTAATTACCTTTTACTGATGTAAGGGCTTTTCACTCCTCAAATCCCAGACTCTTTAGAGAAGTTGTAGAAAATAAGGTTTTTTTCAGTTTCTTTTCTTTTTTTTCAGACCAGAGCTAGCCACAAATTCTTGATCAGCTTTAATGATTTTCTCATTCATAAAAGAAAATGATGGGAAACACTGCCTTACTCCTTTGTGGAAGAACCATCAGTATGTAAGAAAAAAATCACAAAATAAACCAGCTGAGAAGTCAACCTACTCCTATAGCTAAAAGGTTATCCACAGAAAGATCTCAGCCACACATGTTTACTTTGATAAGATTACGACTCAGAGTAAAATGTAAATGATTCAGAACTTTAAAAGTCAGATTTTGAAAAGGAAGTTTAGGCTTTACTTAATAACTGAGCAGCAGAAGAGTTACAGCAGGTAGCTATCTTAAATCATCAAAACCTGGTACTGTTTGGTATATCCTTAAGTCATTTTCACAAACAGCACTTTTAAGAAAACCCTGTAATTCTTCAAGGAATGCTATTGCTCTTCAGTTTGACAGTGATCTTTCTACAGTACTAAATGAACTCTACCTGGCTTAAGGAAACATGTATATTTAAAATTGTGTGAACTTCAAACATACTGTACACTGAATTGGTGTTTTCTTTCTGTCAAACCAGGGAATGTCTGTATGCCATAAACAGACTACTAAACTTGAACACACAGAGAATTATTCCATAAAACTTCTTTGATGTAGAGTATAAAGGCGGGATAAGCTGCGAAATAGCTCTGGAAATCAGTAGCGTTCCATTGCCTGAATATTTAAACATTCTTATAAAAATGGCTTTTGATAATCTGCATCTAATTGGAAGATTCTCACTCCTTGCATGTTTGCAGTGTCTACGTGTGGGATTTCAACCTGGTTGGCTATTTCGAACAGAACTTGAATAGTGATCATTAGTAGTCACGAGCTCTGATTCCCTCCATCCCATGCTCCATCTCCTACTTCCTCCTACCAGACAGGTACTTGCCTCTTCATGGAAATCTTCCAACAATGTACCATTTCATAAATGAATGGCCAGGCTCGATGATATGCTAGCCCAGAAAAGCTCAGTATCCAGAACTATATACGTGCCACCCATATCGCAACATGGAGAGTTGTAATTTTTGTAAACCAGCAACTCCTGCCAATTTTTCTCCTGATTAGTATAATCCTTTTCTCATAATCTCTTATAATAATGTTTTATACTTCATTTATCTTACATAATTAGACCTTGTACAATCTCACAGCCTGGTTAATTTTGTTAATTAAAGTTCATTCTTCCTTCTGAAGAACAACACAACAAACACTATATGTGCTAAATTGTATTCAAAGTGTTTTCAGAATGATGTGTGTATAACTTCTGTGTGTGTGTATCTAGTGGGAAAGAAACTCCAATCTTGTAGATTCTCATTCCTATTAGTACTATCACTACTCATGTGCAAGTCTTTAAGTTTTGGCCTTAAATCAAATCCCAGAATAACTTGTTTTCTTGTACTTCATTACCGAAATTTCCCGTTTCACACATTTAACGGAAAAACTATCAATATTTCTTTCTAAACTGTTTTATGGTTTTTTTGTTTTTTTTTTTTTCCAGGAGACTGTTAGAACAGCTGGGAAAACTGCCAAGAAACTTGCTGAAGACAGTAAGAGCAGGAATTAAATCACAGAAAAACATGAAAAACCTGTAGCTGTGTCTGAACAGTTAAGTAGTTACTATCAACCGGCAACAGTATTAAGCTTTATAAATAAAACAATATTAAGTTTTTTAACAGTATGGTAAAGTTCCTGATATGCTACATTATATTTCAGCAGAAAAATGCAAATGACAAGTGAAGTATAATGTGGAACATTACAAAGTCTATGACACTGTAAAATTCTTGTTAAAAACAGCCTGTGAAGAGCCTCTATTGACTTCACATTTTCACAGATCCTTCTGCAAGTTTCTCTGGTGATGTGTAGTAAACCAACGATTTATACCTCTTAAATCCTTTCAGCATGTTCCCAGCAGCTCTTATGATCACCTAGAAAGTACAGAAGCAGCAGGTTAAAGGACATTTTCATCGTTTTCCAATAATAAATTTGATGAGCTATGGCCATAAAACTGCAGAGTGTACTCAGTTGTCTCAGTCATGAGCTGTAAACTGTTTACATCACTTTTATTTCATTTCTGCCTTTCTGAACTCCTGCATGCTGCCTTTATTCCACACAAGTGAACACTGGGGATATGACAAAATATAACATGGCAGATGTGCTTGTTTCCTGCTTTAACAGACAGACTATTTCTCATATACAATTCAGATATATTAGTCCAGATAACTCACATGGGTAATGGTAACAAAACTGGCATCTAAGCTAAGAATTATCTGTAGGTCAGCAGATGGATTGTTTGATCTTGTGATATCAAACCTTTCCAAGACTGTAATTAATAGAAAAGGTTCTGTGGATTTAAATGTAATTGGACAATGTGCATGGGACCTAATATAAACCGACTCCTCCATTTCTACACTGGAAACTGCTAACTAGGATATAAAGGGTTAGGGATGCCATTCTCACCCTTGACTTAACTGGGCAATAATTTCACCTTTGATGTTTTAAAAACATCATTAATTCTGCTCCTTACCTGTGTACCTACTAAACCGCAGACAGCTTTGCCATTTGTACCAGGTTTGAAGTTCTTAAAGTTTACTTAAGTTCTAATACTATTGCTAAGGGAACAAGAGCAGACTGCCAGCTGGGACAGCTGCCGGGCAGGGAGCACCAGAGGACACGTGCAGAATTGCCCGGTGTTGTAGAAGGATGTTGACATTATGTGCTGCAAAGCTTACTTGAACTTCACATCTCCAGGGCCGTGTATAAGTTCAGAAAAGAAAAAAAAAAGCTTTTTCCCCCCGTTTTCCTGTCCTTCAAACTCTGCCTTCACTCTAGATAATTTGAATTGTTTCACCATTTCTACACAAAAGACATATGTTGTCAGGCCACACTGAATGTCCAATGAACTGTGCAATTCCATTGTCCTCAGTGAAATCCATGAAAAAAAGTGAGCGAAATCTATAAACCCCTTTGACTTTTGACGGCTTTGAGGAGGAGATTGCTCAGCGGTTCCATTGACGCTGATGTTACTGATGATGCACCAGTTTTCGCACTGTGTTGGTTCTGTTGCGTTAACAGATGCCCGAAAGACCATGAAGACCATCTGATTTCGGCGGTGCGTGGTGTCTCTCCGCGCACCCCCGGGGGGACAGCAGACCGCTGCGGTGTCCTGCAGCGCACCTTCTCTGCGCTGCCATGTCTTGCTTTCCCCGGACCCGCGTACCTGAGGCAGGGCGGCAACAGGCAGCGCTTCGAAAAGGAATAGCAGCAGCAGTGCCCGTCCCCACCAGTGCACCAACCGGGGCTGAGGGACCAGGGTTTTGCGGGGTTCCTTGTGCCGGTGCGACCCGGCGTCCGCGTCCGCGGGACCCGGCGGGGCAGAGCGAGGCGGGGGCAGCCAGCCCCCCTGGGCTCCGACGGGGCACTCTCTCCGACCGTGTGCGGGGCCGGCCAGCTCCCCACCCCGTCCGCGCTGCCGGCGCCCCGCGGAGCCGGCCGGCTGCCC
>WBMZ01010887.1:0-109839 GCA_013400975.1 Atrichornis clamosus
TCCAACCAAAACACCGGTCTAATTGCTGCAGGGAAAGTATGGCTTACAGACTTTACTAGATAGAAAGAAAGCTCAGCAGTCTCCGTAGGGATTACAGTCTTGAATAAAAAGTTTCTTCAGCTCTTCAGGAGGAAAGTGAGTTCTCAGATCTTAAGGTCACTTTCCACATCTTACTAAAGATATTTCTAAGATCTCTCCTCTGCACCTAGGTCTGAAGGTGTGTTGTGTATCCTGTTAAAAAAAGGTCTCTCACTTCCTGCAGTAAAAAAATAGAGACAAAAAAGTTAACCTTCACGACCTGAGGTTTAGAGTCCTTTCTCAAAAATTATGTAGAAAAGCTGTTAAATGGGACATTTTCAGGATCCAAATTCCAACAGTACTTCTACAGAATCTGACTTTTCTCAGCAACTTTTCTTATGCAGAGGCAATTAAAGCTCCAACACTTCATTGAATGACAAATTTCCTTTTGTCTATATCGAAGTATGGACATGTCTAAGGGTATTTTCTGGTTGCTATAGTCTTAGCCTTGATGCAGCAGTTTGTATTTCAATAATAAGGTAGTCTTCAGTCAAGCTTAGGTTCACTCACAGTGAACTCAACAAAACAATGACTATAAAATTGACTCTGTCTAGTCTGGATCTAACTTGAGAGTAAATGTCAGACTACACTGTCAATTAAAGGAGGAAGGAAACTCAGACAGAGCCCACCGAGTTACTCATATACCCAGATGCTGAATGTTGACAGGTAAAATTTGTCTTAGGAGCTTAAGGAGCTTTCTTTCTTGATTATGCCTTTGTTAGTGACATGTGAGCAGTAGCAGGAGAGACACTCAGAGCTTTTAAAATAGCTTTTCACAAAGGCATTTTTGTATTGTTTTCTTCAAAGATTTTTGAAAATGAGTGTCAAAAGCCTGAAGGTTTGACAATACAGAAGTACAAGTGACTTTGTTCAAAGAGATTGAGCCAAAGTACTTGACAAAGTGAGTTAAAGTTGTTTATTTGCATCCTAATATCCCCTATGCTAGGAAAAAAGCACATTGCAGATGAAAGTACACAAGACATAGTTTTACATCAGTACGCTAGTGTGTGTATTCAGAAGTTTATACTCCTCCACAGTCTGAATTCATATATACTCATACCAATCAGATAACCATCTTGATGTGCAACAAATAATTTCTCACACATAAAAAGTGAAAATGGCCAAGAACTTGGTTACCCCAGATTTGGGCCATATATTTGGTAGCTGCACTGAAAACTGTGTGAAAATTATGGCTTTTTTCACTGTTCAACAGAATTTTCCCTTCTGGTGATGTTGATACAATTAAAGTTGAGTGCTGCCACTAAAAGAAGTTTAATCCTTTTGCTGCATTGTAGTCATATGGTAAATTTTTATAGCTATAACTACTCCTGCTTTATCTGTTATCCCAGCAGGGCATAGCTGAGATACAACAATATTGCACAGCAGGGCGGTCTCTTTTCACAAAACATTTCATTGAGGCTTTTGAGCTATCTCCTACTAATCAGATTTCTCACCGAGGTGCCCACCCACCCAAATCAAGTGTGGTCAGTGGAGCTGGCAGGTTACCACTTTCCAAGCAGTTTAATGAAAATCTACCCACTTAAGTTTGCTTAAGAAAAACCAGCAGGGTGGCTTCATAGGGTGGGATTATTGCCTCTGCGTCCTGATGCTCTTGACTGTAAATTTAATTCCTGCTAGTGCAATGAGTACTGGTAATTGTAATCTGAGATAGTATATTTGATCTTACTGCTCCTGGCAATGAAGTCCCATTGAGCCACCTATTCCAAAACCATGTGCAGAAGTTTCTTATAAACCTAAATATTGCCTGACATAAAATAGCCTATCTAACTGCAGAGCAACAGCTGGCATGCTGAGGATATATTCATTTGCACCCTTTTGCACTGCCTCAAGGAGATAGTGTTGTACATAAAAGTACTGGAAAATGACATTAAAAATATTATTTGTAGAGATAGTACTTGTTTCCACAGCTGTTTTCAGTCCTCTTTTCTTGTTCATAGCATTCTGCAGTTTCCTTCTTTTTCTTGTTTCTGCAGTAGTATCTGTGATGCAATTTTAAAACTTTCATAAACAATGTTTATTGCCGAATCTTCCATGTAGAACTGTAATTTGCTTTATAACTGTTCCAATACAGGCCATTACTTACTTCTTCAGCATATTATTAGACAGTTTTCTTATCACAAAGATTAAGAAATTAAACCAAAAGCAGATGAAAAATGAATAGCAGATAACTTGGATAGGTTCTGAAATATCAATTATTTTTCTGTCTGGTTTATGCCTTGCATAGTACAAGGCAGCATGGTGTTCAGTCTCAGCTCTGTATATAATTGTAATTATTTCTGATAGCTGTGTTCCAGCTTTATCATTAAGGACTTAGTTCTGCAATTGCTTCTAAACAGAATTTCCATTTAAGTCCCTGAACATGCATTCAGATTACAGAAGGGGGAAAAAAAAAGTCTGTTTATAGTTGCAAATACAACTATAAACAATGGGTTGCTGAAAGTGTCATACAGAAGAAGGCACTTAGCCTACAGGTTTTCATCTGATCACACGTTCCTGTAATACAATAAGAATCATATAGTTACTTGCTTGCTTGCTTTTGGGTTTTTTTCCAGTCTATAAGGTCCAATTACATTTATCTCCCCTATCTCTCTTATTGCAGGGTTTGCAGGATATTACTTTACAGGCAGAGCTCACAGGTGTTCCTTAGCACTGTCTTGGAGAGAGAGTTCGCTTTGTTTGTGACTAAATGAGTATATTCCATTTTTCAATGCCTATCCTGACGCAGGGTCTTGGGCTTTTCGGAATGGAAGGGGGATTTAAACAGAGCAGTCAAAAAATAGGAGAAGGTGCTGATGGGACACTGGTTTAGAAACTTCAGGACTGCACTAAACATTTAACTGCCACAAGCAGCCCTGCAGCCCTGATGCAAGAAACATTGAAGCTGCATGGAGAACAAATCTATCATCTACATACTGAGCAGACCTGCTTGAGCTCCTTCTCTAGGCTGAACAGTCCCAGTTCTCTGCTTCTTCTCATGTCAAGGATGCTCCAGTCCCACAATGGTCTTCATGGCCTTTCACTGGTCTTGCTCCAGTGTGTCCATGTCTCTCCAGTATGGAGGACCTCGTAAGTGGACACTGGAGTGTTATACCACCAATAATTAGAAGGCAGATAAGTAGGAAAATATAACAGAAGCTCCAAAGCAACTTTTCAAAATGATCACACATGACCACCAAAATCAATATACCAGAGCTGTGGTTTCAAGGACTGAAAAACTTACACAAGTGACTGTTAGAAAATGTGAAATAACTGGGTTTTTTTAGGAGAAATCAATGCAAACCAGAAATCTGCCTTGGATGTTTTGGATCACCTTTGAAACAGGAAGGTTTAGAAACTATATTATACTGTTGTGGTGCTGCAAAAAAAATACTGTAATCAATCTTTTTACTCAGTATTTTTCCTTTTCCATATGCAGTGGTTGAGGAGGAAAAGGCAATGGCTAACCTACTGTACTCCAGGTAGCAAAACCTGAGAGAGGAATAAAATGGACTTATTGAACTAGTTAATGAGTATACTGAAAGCATCAGTCTTTTCATTCTGTTTATAATTTTTCAAAAAATACGAATTTATTTTGATATAACAGAATGAATGAACAGTAAAAACACAACACTGTTGCACTGGCAAAAGGGAAACTCAGATCTCAAAAGGAATGGGAAATGAGAAATTTTCATGTTTGTCCATGAAGGGAGTCACTCTATCTAAATTTCTAAAGCCCATGTTGAAAAGCATAAAGTAATACATTCAATTTCCTGGCATTCGGTTGTTGCTTGTAATGGACCATCGTGGGATATGTTTCCTGTTCATGTAAATGCTGAGTTTCTGGAATAAATAAAAAATATTTTTTCTCCCCTTCCAGGACCATTTTCAAAGGACACTATTGAGAGATGCTCTCAAATTTTTACGTTTTTTTCCTAGAATTTAAAACTGAAACTCTTTATAACTTCATATATCATCAGGGGAGTAAAAATAAGGAATACCAAGTTTTTTTCCTTCTCTTATTTAAGAAGTAAGATTGGATCTTCCAAAGTCCAGAAGCTTTGTAGCTATACCCTGAAGGTTCTGTTCAACATCAAGACAAATCACTATCAGAGACAAAAACCCCCAATACCATCGCCTTATCTAAAACTTTCCTCCAGAGGATTCAAAAACATTCAGTAAACATTAACAAACTCAAGTAATTCTTTGCAAAGGAGATAGCCAGGATTTTCAAAAGTCTGTAAGTGCCAGGAAATCCATTAACTCTCTGTTATCAAAGGGCATCCCACAGTAAGCCAATGAATAATAGAGTATATTAGAAGAAAGTCAGTCACAGATTACACAGACTCTTGCTGTCAAAAGAGTATAACTTGAGAAAGAGCTGATGTATGCAGTTAGTTTCTTTCCTTTTAGGTTCTGATTAAATGCTCGTTAGTGTTGATAAGAATTCTCTCATTCATTTTCGAGGGACTTGACCCCCATACCCAGAAAGACTTCTGAAACCTGGTCTGACAATTATGAAAAAACCATCTGAAATGGTGGCTTTTTTTAAAATCTAGAACTGAATTCTCGCTCTTGGTCATGTACAGTGGAGTAGTGACTGAGCCAGAAGCCTTCCAAAATTTTGAGATCTCTGGGTCATGTACCAAGCTTCTGCTGAACCCTAATCTTTACACCATGATCAGCCACGGATTAAGAGAAACTCAGAGATCAAACACCCATCAAATCTCACTCTTTATATGAAATCAATAAACATCTTTTTAGCCTGGAAATTGAACTAAGTCTCAAGTCTTATAACTTGCTCCATGCTTCCTTGGTGGGTGGCTGTTTAAATTCAGCATCTGAAATCTTTTGGCACAGCATAAATAACCTCTCTAGTGAGCTGTCGTTAGGTATATTGGTTTTACTCCCCCTCTATACCTGGTCGGTATAAAATAACACCATCAATCTTGTAAAAAGGATGCCTTGTTTTACTCCTCCAGCCCAGTTACCAGCGCTGTCTCTCCATAAGTCATGAATACTCCTAGCACAGCAGGAACACATTAATGATTTATTTTTTCTGGGGAATACCCTTATTACAAATGATTTTGTTACCTTGCTGGGTACTCTCACTGCAGGACATTGTTGCTAATAGATCCCCTTGAGCATTTGCAGCCTACATTCCTCATTTAACTGGATCCCAAGTGCTGTGCATGTTAAATACCTCATCTATTATCTCTTTAAGCATGAGATTTCTGTCAAAATCTCTTTTGTTGACTAGGCAGTTTTGCAGAAGTAAAAACAGTGCAAGGCTTTTCTAAAACTAATGGGAGAAGTTGCTAGTTGTAGTTATTCTCAGTTGCATGCAGTGATGGGCTCATATTTAGGGAAACCACCAGTTCCAATACCCCTTATCTCTGCCACTCTGCATGACTTTTCAGTTTTCTGAAATACTGGATCACTTCAGACCCTCCTGTTATTTTCTTTACGTCTCTCAAATTGTGACAAAAGACATTTGGGCACATTAACATTCAAGTGAGTTTTACCATAGACTGCAGTAAGGACTGGACTGAGTGCTGGGACTGATTACTTTTTAAAATTCCTAATTTTTTTGCCTTCTACAAAATTTTCTTAATAGATCTCTATTAAAAGACAGAGAAAGTCCTTAATTAGCCAAGATAAAAATTTCAGAGATAAAAGAACACAGAAAAGGTCTGGATGGATGGTAGGTAGGGCATTGACACAGTCCTGCAAGTAGTGGGGTGCACTGAATTATGCAAGATGGTGACTGTCTCTGTGGTATTGCAAGATTGAAAAACAATAAAATGTCATTTGGGTTGGGAATGAAGAATGGCTCTGTGTCGTAAGAGAGGTTGGTGCCTGCCTAGTGATCTTGGAGGTTGTTGTGTCTTTTGTTGGTTGTGTAGCAGGTGGGCACAGATTATATAGCTGGTGGTGAAGTGGTATTTATCATGTATATGGAGCAAGTATATGGAGCATGCAAGTCTTTTGGATTATATCTCACATGGATTGCAAACCTTGAGCAACCTGATCTAATGAAAGGTGTCCCTGCCCATGGCCAGGGAATTGGAATTAGAGGATCTTCAAGGTCCCTTCCAACACAAACTGTTCTATGATTCTTTAATTCTATAGTTCTTAAGGACAGTAATGTTGTGAAAGGCCTATGCTTCATGTCATCATCCTTTAATAAATGGATATAGAGAAATTTTTTTTGGAGATACTTGAGGACTTCATAATTTTCCCAGGGTATTTCTTTATTGTCCATTTTATTCCATGCTTTTGCACATACTCCTTTATAACTGTAATCGTAGGTGTTATTTGTGTTGTGTGTGATTAGTCAGACATGAAGAACTAACTCGTACTAATTTTTAACATACATTCTTTCAAAATAAGATCTTAATATATCTAAGTAAAAGTGTTGGAGCATGGCTCAATATTGCTGGATATGTGCAATGCCTTCCACTTTTTCTTCCTCTTTATTGGCACTATTTATATACTGAATGATAAGCCTTCTGCTTTTTCAATTAGATGTTAATTCAAATGACCTATTCTAGTGTTGAAACTATGGTAACACATCTGTTCATATATGGAAAATATAAGGTACCATATTTCTTTTACAGTATAAACAAGAAATATTTTAAAGAAGACTCCTCAGCTTTGCAGTTCCTACTGAGAAATTGCTTCCAAAGTTGTCTGAGGACTTTTTAGTCTGTTTCTAATGTCCTTATACTCTAATAGGTTTGTCTTGCAAAGAGACAGGAAAAAAACCAAACAAAACCAGAAAAATCAAATGGATTGTGGAACTATGGAAGGTTGTCTAGGAAGAAGTCTTTTTTTGTGTATGCATAATTTACAATTTTTACGCATTCCTTTAGACTATATCTATAAGGTACATGGCAGATGGGCCTCAATGTCCTGCTGAGCATTTTCTCTGCCTTGCCACTCTCAGCAGATAACACAGGCAGGAATGGCCGGCAAGGGAATGCTCGGTGCTCGGCCACAGCTGATGGCAGAGCAGCTGAGAGGCAGACACAGCTCTGTCCCTGCATGCTGCATGACAGACAGATTCAGAGCTGGGGGACCTCTGTAGGTGAAGAGGAAATGGGCAGCCAGGTTGATGCTGCAGGGAAGGAAGGAGGAGTCATTGTATTTGGTTGAAAAGAAAGACAGGGAACAAGGGGCTAGGGGATACTGCATTAAGGATGGTGGCTAGAGACATGGCAAAGAAACCCCACCAAATTAGTGCATCAGATCAGTGCTGATCTGGACAATTTTCTGACTCCAAAATAGCAGCTGATTTGGGCCTGTTACAAAATAATTATATGCCTGAGTCAGGAACACCTAAGCTAGAGTAATTTCCTTTATGGTTGGATTTCTATAACTGTAATTTTACATATTTCTTTCACAACAGAAAATATTTTCCTATATATAATTAATATGCAATATATTTACCTGATGTGTGCTAATATGCAGTTTCTGAAACGCACAATTACCACTTGACATAATAAACTGTCATCACAGAGAACCTATAATGGCATTTATTCACTATCTCTACAAGAAAAGAGCTACATTGTGGAGCTCAGTTCCTCTCACTGGGACCCAAGGTCTTGGTAGGTGTCCTGAAACCAGTACAGTAGATCAAAGAGATATACTGGTTTCCTCCTGGACTCACAGCACCTAATCTTTAAATCTTTGTTCTTTTGGTGCCGTGAGTAAATTCTCTAAAGCTTCTGCAATATTTGTCATTTCTCTGATATGTAAGAAAAGCTGATCTACAAAGTGTATATATTATCTACAAATGGAAGAGTTTTGATAGTGCCACATGTATACAGCAGAGCTTGGCTTCCCAGCTCCAACAATTTAGTTGGAAGAACTGTACTGAAATAGGATGCAGAGTAAGTTTCTTTTCTGAGACATCAAATACACTGGCTTTACTGAAAACATTTCTGCAATTCTCCATTTACCCTATATAAGTAATATCTAATCTTTATTTAGTGAAAACAGACATTGACACCAATGGCAGGAAGGAACTTGATAGAATAAGAATGTTTGGTTTGGATTAAGGTGTTTTTTCCTTTTGTATAACCTCTTCCCAAAGAAAAGCTCGTTGAATGAGTAGTGTTTGCTGAGACAGAATCATTGTCTTTGGTGGAAGATGAAAGAATGAGGGATTAACAAAGTAGATGGACCCCATGGTTCTCAGATAATGGGTTTGTTTTACCAGAACACTTTGCAAGAGTCTACATCCTGTTAGACAAACAGTGTTTGTTCCCCTGAATCAGGCTCATCCAATGCAAAATGTAAACATTTGAAATGGAAATTAGATTTTTTAAATACTTTTTGTAAGGTTTAATAAAAACCATTCCCTTGAAACTTTGACAATCTCTATTTCTCTTCAGTATTGGTTTCATGTTTCATTTAGTGTAATGCCAGCAGGAGAGCAGAAACAGCTCTGCTTCCATAAAAAATATTTCCCTTTCTAAATGGAATAGAGGTAGAATGTATGGGCTAAACTGCTGGGAATCAACAGAGTAATGCTGGAATGCTGCTGAATGCTGTTATAGTGCTGGCTGTGGCACTGTGCCTGGAATGTCTAAAAGCAAAAAACACATGCAGAGTCTTCTGCATGGGAGACATGCATTGAGCTTAGAGACACTGAGAAACATTGAAAACAAGACTGTGCCTGAAAAACCTTATGATTCTAGGGATTAAGTGCAAGCCTGTGTTTACTTCTGATGCTTAGGGGAGCACTCACTTGAAAGAACCTGGACCTTGCCCTGGACTTTGCACTACTTTTTGTCCCATGGCATACATATAACCCACATATTCATCAAATAAAAAGCTCAAGAATACATTCATCTCTTTCTTTGGTTCCACACTAAAGGAAAGGGAAAGGTGCTACTGAATTTCAGAGGGAACCACGTCATAGGAAATTATTAGATGTGTGAGAACATCTATCAGCTAAAGCCTACTAGTATCTTAGGTGTACTGGTTCAGTGTTGTGTACTCTTATTTGGATGTCCAACTGATCATTTCCAAAAGGACTGGAAAAATGCTGACATAAATTTGTAGGCTTATTGCTGTTTGAAGATGCTTGAGCACCTAGGGGTGTGTGGCAATTGAAGATGAGCACGGGGTTCTTTGATTGATGTTCTGGTCCTAGTTCCAGATGTTCCTGCAGGGACTGAGTTTCTGTGGGATAACAATTGCTTTAAATGGTTGAAAAAGCACTGGATAGAAATTAGTAGTTTTAAGAGAGAGATGTTATCAGTGAGAAACAGAAGCCTGCACAGCTTTCAATATAAGCATGAGCTAGGAGAAAAAGGTGAATAGGAAAATGGTAATTTGCTGATGATCCCAATAGTTCAAGGTAGTAAAAATGAAATGGGCCATCAGGAAATATAGGGAATGTCTGGGTGATAAATTGGCTGACAACATTTTATTTTGATACATGTAAGGAATGAACATGGGACAAGACAAAAATCCTAACTGTACCTGAAGGACTTCTCTTAGTTACTGCCACTCAGGAAAGAGAACATGTTATTGCAGATGGTTCTCTGAAAACATACGTTTAAAGCTCAGCTGCAGACAAAAAGCAGCAAACAGAATGGTTAGTTTTATTGGGAAAGGAACAGAAAACATTGCTGTGAGCCTGCATGAGCCTATGGGTGCTCATGTTCCAGTCTGTGTGCATCCCTATACGGCGAAGGGTGATGAAGACACACATGGTAAGGAGTGGTTTATCGTGGAAGAGTCCCTCTGAAGCTAGGACTCTTCTGCTTGGAGAAGAAGTGTCTCGGGTGAGGAACATAGTAGGGATTTATCAAACTTGAGTGGAAAGAAGAAAACAAAAAGGAAACAAATCTCAGAAAATGAGGACTAGAGAGCATTTGGTCTAATAAAGTTTCCAGTTTAAAAAAAAAAGTCTTTTTTTCAAGCTGCATAATTAAAATGAATGTTTGGCATACCAGCTGTTTAAATAGTTCAAAACGTGAATGCTAGATATTCATCGATGAAAGCTATCTGAGCACCACTAGAGATAGAGATTTGAAAGACAACTGCAGCACTCAAGACAGACAAAGCTAGGAGGAGATACCAAGGAAAGTGTCAGTTTAAACTCATCCCATTCTTTTTTAATTTATTTTTTTTTAAAAGCAACTTATTATTCCTACTAGAAACAAAACTTTTATGCATATATCCCTAATTTTCCCAAAAATTTTAGACCTCACCTAAATGTATGCTTCCACTTACATTACTGCACCAAGACCTTCTGCGTCCCAAATGCCTTAAAGTAAAATGTAGGCAGTTGTACCCTGACTTTGGGGCACCTGATGACAATAAGATGTGAGACAGTCACACACTACAGGTGGAAACACCATAGTGAATGATCAACCCCACAAGACTCCTTGTTATAGTTTTACCCTAATAGAGATTCAGACTTTGCTTGAGATGAGTTTTGGTGAAAAAGTGCAGATTTTAATCTCAATGACATTTGATACTAGATGTCTTACTGAGACATTAGAAATGTCCATGTGTTGAAATATTAGGGAAAACTGAAAATGAGTGAGCCTAGCTCTCAAAACCCTGTAGTGGCACTAGTGTGATGCTCTGCTCAATCTAAATTATTTGTGCTATGAGTCAGGCTCTTGTGCTCCCTCTGCAATGTTTGCTCATTAAAAGCAAACAGCTGCTTTCAATTTGGAAATGAAATTTAACATTCCCATTCCTGTCTCAGACTTGAGATATGAAATAGTTTTAATCTGATCTATATTTTCTTTATTTTATTGAGTAATCCTGTTAGGAGACTTTCCCTCTTTTCTTAAGACAGGTCACCATATAGCATACACCATAATTCTCTACCAGAAAATTACAAGCAGTATAAAACAATTTTATCAACCCTTAGCTTGAATAGGTAGCAAGAAAACAAGGAAGTTCTTGAGACCTGTTTATGTAAGGAGTCAAATCAGAGTGCCTTCTCCTTGTGTTAAAATACATGGTTAAATTTTTTAAACAAAGTTGGAGAAATAGATATTTGAAAAAGCAAAGCATATTGTTACACACAAAACTAGAATAGAATTAGGGATATATCAAAGACTATCTTTCAGAAAATCACTAATTCTGTTATACAAAACTAAATATTGCTATTTTTCTTGACATACTATATGTTTGTAACTTTGTTAACAAATCAAAAGGTGGCCTCAGGAAGTTGAAAAAGCAAATCACAGATATACATTATGGTCACAAATTAGGTTCACTTTTAACAGGTGTTCCAGGTCAGACCAGGCAGGGCTATTGGTTACTGAGAACTAATTTTTGAAGTGCCCTTTGCCATGGAGCTGTAAAAAGCTTTTTCTGATGTTCACAAGGCTTAGATATGTGGATCTCAGCTGTGTACACAGATAGGCAAGAACAGGAACTATTCAGCTGTGAACTGAAGTCAGTTGTGAACCAGTGATCTGTCATAAATCTTTTAACAAAAATAATGAAGGTCTTTGACATAGGGAAGATTTGACTATCCCAGTGATCGTGACACAAGAAAAGTTTCTTACTTTGAAAGGGGATGGATAGTTGATCTATTTCAAAATTACACAACTCACATAATGTAAAGTCTGTAATGAATTTAAAGGAACAGAGAGATTATATTGTGATGTCCAGATATTTCATCTTTCAGGACTTGTACTTTGTCACAAAACTGAAAAACACAGTCCTACCCAGTTGTATGCATGCAACGTGTCCTTAAGAGTATTCAACTGAAATACACTGTGTGATATTCTGGATTTATTAGTCAATAGAAAGGAAGCTGCAAGACCTGCGTGATAAGAAACAAATTGTGCTATTTTTTTTTGAGTAATCCTGTTAATTCCTGACATGGAGAACCATAATTTCATTACATATTGGCTTAAGAAGCTCTTCCTATTCAGTTGTGTCGAGGCAGCTGTCTGTGGGATCTGGTAGATATCTTGTTTGATTCCTGTCTATCACTGAGTAACCACATGGGAAGCATATTTGACTTTGATGTAACACAAAGCCTGAAGCCTTGGGCTGGAAATAAACTGATTTTCTTAAGTACAAATCTGTAAAGACCTTCAATTACCTAACCCATGTTCTTTTTACTGCACTTGCATTCCTGTCTGGGACAGACATGACAGAAGAGCACAGTGGACATTGTGCCCTCTAGTGAGGCAGAGTAATGGCCAAAGGAAAATATTGCTACAGTGACTCACAGGGAGAAACAATCTCCCTAAGAGGACCCACAATTCCATCTTCCAGGACAATGACCTTCACTGAGTGATGAAGTCAGCCCATTGCTTTTTCATTGTCTAATTCCTAGTTCTTCCAGGAAGGATGATTTCTTCAGGTGGTCAAGCGTCACTAGCAGAAGTAACAAAGAGCTCTTCTGCTGCCCTACCATGCAACATTTCTCTAAGAATTAGGAACTATGGCTTCAGCTCTGCCCTTCGCTCCTCCCTTCCACATGGTGAGGATGCATAAAAAGTTCTTTGGTGGATGCTGCCTTTGCTCTTTATGTGTGAGTCAGCATCACATCTGCAACTGCACTTGTGTCTTGAGCTGAACCAGACACAGAGCCGGGTGTGAATGAGATGAATTCAGAAAGCTAGAGGGTTCTGACCTTTCTAGAGACTACAGTGTTACAATCCTCTTCACATATCTTACCATACCTGTAAAATATGTCTCCAGACCTGGGCATCCTGCAGCATATATGTGGTGGGGCAGTGAGAGAATACTCCTATCCCAAAGTGGTGTATAATTTGTTTCAATTTGTTGACTTTTTTCAGTTTTGTTGGAGATCAGAATTATGTTCTGAGACCTAGACACCAAAGCTGGAAATTGGGCAGAAAGCAGGTATTTTACTATCAACAAACAGACTGAAATGAGAAGTCACTACAAAGCTTTTTTTGTGTCTCTCTTGAAATGATAACAGCTGACTTAGAAACTCAATCTATTTCTGGTTTGTCTTCAAGTATTTACAGATCAAGAAAAACATCTCTGTTGTTCCCTGTAAGGAAAGTGCCAGCAGTAACCCTGGGCTGGAGGCAGAGTGATACCAGTCAGAGCAGAGCCTCTCTGAGCCTGAAGTAGATCCTGTGGAATACTACACTGATCAAACAGAAAAAGGAATTTTCTGAGGTAGAAATATAATCTATCTATCTGAATATCCTTAAATTAAATCAATATCAGCCATGTCAGCAAATTAATTTATTGTCATTATGAGTGGCATTAAGAGAAAAAAAAAGACTTTCCTGTAACTTTATCCTGGCTTTTCTGAGGTACCAAAATTTTTGCAGGATTACCTCATCATGGCAGATGATTTAGGCAGCATATTTCTTATGAATGTTTATAATATATCTATACCCTCCATATTTATAATATAAAAGAAATCTGGACCTTTCTGAATCCTTCAGACCTGTGATACACTACCTACCCATGTACTGTGTTCCATAAATACTGCTAACTTCTAACTTTCTGGTGTCTCTACTCCTGTGTCAATTCCCTCTGATTACACAATGCATTTTTCCTCACAGCAACTAAGCACCATTATTCTTGGGAAAGTGAACTAGCAATAAAACCGAGATTTTCAGATATTAATACTCATTCCAGTAACAACACTTATCTACGTGGCCATGCTCACTGCTCTTTTTAGCCAGGTCTCTCTTCAGGCGTACTGTTCAGAGGAAGAGGATCTCATCCAGGTGAAGAGACCTCAGTACAGAAGCACATAAAAGAGCACTTCCACCTCTTCTAACTTCCACTTTCTCTTTTGTGACAGTGCTTGTGTTTCCACTCTGTTTCAAGATGGAACTGTTCAGCTCTTTTTCTTCAAAACTCTGTTAATAGCTTGTCCATCTGTACATTCAACTGTCCTGATTCAAAGCAATTTGAACTCAGAGAGGCTTTTGGTTTTCTACCATACCAATCACTGTCACAGAAGCTCTGCATAAATCCTATTATGAATTTCCTGATGATTATTGATATGTAGTTACTTGATTCACTGCTAGTGTTACCACCTATTTTTTCAAGATGAAGAACTGGGGAAGTATTCCAAAATATCTGCTAAACGGGGGGCATGATTTGAATACTCCCAGAACAGGAATTGCTTGTCTTTTATAGCAAGGGATAATTTGAGCTGATCTCTTGCTTAAAGAACAACAGTTCAAATTATGTCTACTGAGGGATATAGACTCGGATGAGCCTTGCCTGCCAGATGACACATCCCAATCTGGATTTAGGAGTTACTCTCTTGTGGTTTCACTCCTAAGCTTTCACTTAACTTTGCTTCATTGCCCTGGCTTTTAATATCTAACCCTCTGTCTCAGGCCTTACTAAAGCGAGTTTGTCTATCAGTCAACTGAATAAGATCTAAACCTTCTTGTTAAAAAAGAATCTTGATTTTTATTTGATCTCTATTAGCATAAGCAGTTATCATCATTTAGTTTGAAGTGGAAAATTTTAACTTTACTTTTTGGACTATAAACACACAGTATTGTGAGTGCCAAAGATGCTGCCCTGTTTTATTTTTATAGAGATAGCTTCCATAAAGTCAGTGTATAGCTCTTCTTTCTGAATTTTTCACTACCTTTTTGCCAAGACATCTGAGAGTCAAACCCTAGTGCATGTTGTTGCACTTGCATTAGAAGGGCTGCATTTGGAACCAGAGCACGTACACAGGTACCATGTACAGAATGCTGTTATCAGATCTGGCACAGCAAGTACTGGGCACGGCCAGGGTTTAATCACGTATCACGCAGGTTCATGTTTTAGTGCAAGCATCTCAATTCAGTAAGGCCCTTGTCCATGTAATTAAGCTTATGTTTATTCAGAGAATCTCTTAAGTACATACTTACATTTCACCAAGCAATGGGGCTGATATTCTCAAATTACTGGCTAATTGCTGAACGAGACTTAAGATAAAACAGTGGATAATAACGAAGTCTTTTTGAGCATGTTGCTGTTATAACCAAATTGCAGATCACTCTAACAAGTGGTACCTTTTTTCAATAAGAACCATGCAGCTAATGTGAGACATTCAAAAGAGGAAAGTCAGGAGGATCCAAGCTGAAGCTGTACTAGTTGCACAGTTTTGTGTACAAAATAGTATGTACCAATTCCATGTGACATCAACGTCTTTGAGATGATACAAGGAAGTACTGAAATTGTACAGTTTCAGACAGAGAAAAATGTTCGCTTGGGAGATTTGTAGAATCTGGGATTTTCTTCGAAAAAAACTGCATTGGATAGGACAAAGTACAAATGTGTTATGAAGAACAGCTTCTTGCTTTCCCTTCCTGCATCTGCAACAGTCCCTGGACAGAGGGCCATGAAGACACGCACTCTGGAGAAGTTCACTAAACAAAGCTGTACTTCTAAGCTCTCAACATTCAGCTTGTTCAACAGAAAAGGTGTCCAAACTCTGCAGAGTCCTCAGCAGATGCTACACCATCCTACCAGACCTGCAGTGGGAGAGAATAAAGTAAAAGCAGAAAAAACCCAAGGGACTAAAACAGAGACAGAAGGAGAAATAAAACCATAAAGAATTAATAGAGGAACATGTTAAAATTGGCATTTCAGCAAAGGGAGGTAAAGGCTATGTATTTTCATGGTTCTGTCTCAAGGGAACTCTAATACAAAGGTTTAGTTCATAAGTGAGAGGGTGCTTTCACCAACACTCTTTTCATAAGAAGAAAAGCTTGGCAGAGAGATATTTTAAGAGAACCAAAAGAACATCTGGGTGTTGTTAAATAAGTATTTTCTTCTGAATTTTTTTTTATTGCTAAATAAATAAAAGCCAGGTTTTTTATGCACTGACCTGCTCACATCAATCTGACCCATTATTGTTTTCCATTTATTTTTGGAGGCTAAGTATATTGAATAACGAAAGCAAACTCCATTCACCTTGATGCGAATATATTGCAGGTCCTACAATGTGACATATTATTGTAATATAGTGGTTGAATTAAACATTTCCATTTATAAATGAATTTGATTTAGACCTGTGCATATACACAATATATTTGAGTTGATATTTAGCCTTCAGAAGCAGTGTATATTTATTAAAATCTTTTAGTAATGCAAATTATACTTGATTTGGCTTCTGAAACACTGAACAAAAAATCTTGTGAATTCAGAACTTTTAACTGTTTATTGTGCACTTTGCAATTAAGTGTGTTGGAAAATGATTAGTCAACTTACCTGAAAGAGTCCTGGTTGATTGAAATAATATCCAACCTCTAATGATAGAATTTTATATTTATACTATAAAGCATTCAGGATTGCAGATCTTCATTACACAGATAATGTTCATTTGGCTGTTTCATAAAACTACACTTAGATAATGGAGTTTAATGACTTAAGGTTATTCAACAGAGCCAATATAATTATTCTCATCTGTTAGAGAAATATGAGGATTACTGGAAAATTAATTTGTAAGAGGAAAGAACTTATTATATAATTAAAGAATTATCTTTATTAAGAAATTATTGAATTCTAGTAGAAGTAAATTTTGTCTGCTGTTTAAAAAATTAGTTTCCTACTAGGAAAAACATCCTGCAGAAAATTATTTTCATTTGCATTTGCTCATCAAGACTGTTCTCAATTCCTCCTCCCATATCACATGTCTATGCCTGTGATGGTTTCTGGGACTTCGCCACTTCCTCTCACTTTTCTTCCAATTCACTCTCTCGTCTCCCCAGTTTAGAGCCTCTTAAAGTAGTGGTGTGTTGAAGAATCACCAGGATGTATCCAATAGAATGTTTTAGGAACTATATTGCATACTGCTCTAATGCCTTCAGGTTAGGTACCTGGCTATAGAAGTGATTCACAAGGCTGAGACAGAGCTCATTGAGGAGGGGCAGTTGGTTTCCTAGGATTCAGATTGAACTATTCACTTTGAATCTAGTGGTCTGCATGAACAACTAATTCAAGAAATGGGATTAGCCATTTCTTCTGGTGTGTTGTTTCTTATTTTCAAAAGAAATACCATTCTTGGATATATTTCCATTATTAGTTTGTCACGCATGGCTCTTGATTTGGAGAAGTTGGTCTGAGTCATAAAGGTCTGATACAGATATGCACTTCTTTAGAGAAGACAAGCTCTGTAAAGACAGGATAACCCCTTTTTTCCTGTGTATTTACAGATATTTCCCACTCCTTCCCTATTTATTTCAGGGGGTGGGAACAACATTGTAAGTTTGACTAATATAAAACCCTCATAGATTAGCAGGTTTTCAGAACATTTATTATGTTTTACACACAGTTCATATATGCTTAAACTCATTATCCTCTTTGTTGTGTATGAATGTGAGGCACTTGAGTAGTTGTCGATGCTCCATCAGTCAAATTATTTAACCAAATAAATATAATCTATGTATGTTGAATCACAGTGCCTACCTGTTATAATGTCTAGGTTTTTATTAATTCAAAATTCAGATAATCCAATCCTACTGAAATCCAACTCAGAAAAGGGAACATTTCAGCAGCAACTAATGCAATGTCTCAAATCCATAGCAATGTAGATTCCCTGTTTTAGTTTTGTCAGCAATTTTAAATTAAATCTTGTTTGTGAGGGATTTCAATCTTGGTGATAAAGGCTAGGGCCATAACTTACTTTAGACAGAGATTATGGGGTGATAATTATTTTAAGGTGCAGGAATACTAAATATGTACAGGTGATAATTATTTTAAGGTGTAAAAATACCTGATATATACAAGCTGATGTTATACACATATACACACATATTTGTGGTTCTTATTGGAAAGGAGAGGTATGAAGGGGAGAAAATTGCTGTCTGGCTTAATTTAGCTTTACAAGGACATTACAAATCATAAGACAGTTTTTTTGTTATTGTTTCTACTGCTGGCTGCACTTTGTTGTGTGTTTATTTTCTCGGTTCTATGTCATTTGGAAACAGCAGAATGAAAGATTGATGTCAGAATGGATTAGAAAAGACAAAATAATTTTTCTTACAATTTTATTTTTAATTGGTTACGTGCTAAATTTTCCATTAAAATAATTTTATGGTAATTCTCACAGCAAAACCAGATGAAACTTCTAGTTTTGTATCATATAATATCTTAAGGTAAAATATAATGAAGATGTTTGAAGGCATAGCCAGATAAAAAGAGAAATTTTTAAGGACTCAAATTCAGCAATTGTTGATCTTAGTTTTCAGATTTGGAGTCTTGTTATTATTTGGTTTGTTATTCTAGGTATTGTAGCTGTTTTCCCTGTCTATTACACTTTTTAGAAATAGAAATTACTCCTGCCTGGACTTTGAGACTCTCCTCTTTTTTCTTCATCTCTGTGGAAGGAAGGATGATAAGGAATTATTCTCACAACTCCTTGTGTAGCACAGAGAAGCCTAAAATAGCTCTGAGCTGACTTGCATTTCTCAGCTCCAGCACTTGAATGCAACAGAGTTTTGTTTGCATGACACAGAATTTGAAGACTAAGTAGTGACAATGGATGTGTTGTCACCTTGGCCTGGAGCTGTAGGCGTTGATCCTGGAGTAAGCCGGGATATTTCAGCATTGCATTCCATGAGGTAGACATGCTTCTGATTCCCTGGTTCGATGAACAACTACTCAGAGCGAGGGAAATGAACCAGTTATTTTACTGTAAACCAGGATTTATCCTACTCAGTCTCTAATAAGATTTGAGAAGTAAGAAGTGGATTTATGAAATCTGCAGGCTTGTTCTTTACTTAAATGAGTTATAGCAAGGGAACACTAAGCTGCCATTTGCCCTCAAATACCACTCTATATCCTGGTTAAGGAACAATGAAATATTAACCTGTTATCACATACAGATCAGCATTTTACACAGAATACAAACTTCTATAATGTAATCTTTCTTCCTATTTCTCTAGCAGTGATTTTTGAGAATTAATTCTGATTCACACTGTCTTTACACTGACTTCAGTGGAAATACTCAGATTCTGCATCAGTGCAAGGACTTAATCAGAACTACAAACACCTAGTGACATCCTTCTAATTTTTTTGAGTAATTGCTGGCGCATTGCTGTGATATATCCCAAACAAGGACCCTGAAATTTTTTGTCTTAACTGACACAGAAATACAGGAAAAAAGTAGGTCACTATCCCAAAAAGCTGAGAGTCTGAGGAACGGAAAGATCCTATTTCTAACGTAGGCTGGAAAGTGGTGATGAGAATTATCTGTTTTCAAAATAAAAAATAAACCTTCTTTTTTCTTTATTTCTTTCTCTTTTTTGTTGTTGTTGTTGATTCTTTGGAATCGATAGAGCAGAACAATTCAAGTTTAAAATACCAAAAAAATTTCGAAGAATACAACATACTTCAAAAGTCATGCTAAAGGTTCTGTCAAGGGATGTGTTTTTCTTATAGTCTTGGTTTGAGTGATAATGGTGATTGAAAAAACATGTTTCATTATTTCTTCTTTCACCATTTAAGAATAATGAATGGGAAGATTTTATTCTTTTTTTTTTTTCTCTTTTTTCTGTAATTTTTATCTCCTTTTTTTTCCCCTGAAACACCTTTTCTCAAGGTAAAAAGTACAGATACTGTTGGCTACAGATACTGTTGGCTACAGTTTTCAAGGTTAAATCTGGGTGTGGTGTTCCATCTGTGCTTGCTTGTCCCTAAGACGATTCTGAAGCTCAGACTAGGATCCTGACTAGCTTTACTGCTTTTTCCAGCTTGTACTCTTAAGGTCTCCTTAATCTTATTGAAGTCTACAAACGGCTTATATTTAGCTGAAAAGATGAGGTGGTTTTGTGTAGGAAAATGTCAAGCCCTCTTGCTATGCTATGGCAGAGCAAAAAGACTCACTCTTGAGCTTTCCTGGGTTTTAAGACTCCTTTATGTTGCAAAGTAAGTAACATGCTGCCATCTGTTGGCAGTGAGAAATTATTTTATTTCTTCAAGTGATCTGAGGAATTCAAATCTTCAAATTCTTACGGGATTCTGTTTGATATTGTTTTCTCTTCAGTAAAACTGTAGGTATCTGATCAGCATAAACTTGCAAAGGATCATCCAAATATATCTTATAATTTGCTTTAGGATCATTGTGAAATCTTTCTTACTTCAATTGACACAAAGTCTTATCACAAAGCTCAACTACAACCTCTGAATTCCTTTTCAGTTAAAAGTCTGAAGAAATGTAAATTTCCTTAAAGACACAAAAAAAGGTAGTGTATCAGTGTAGCCTTTAAAACCAATCAAACAAAAAGCAAAGGTATTTTCCTAGATAGTCTTTTGGTCCTGACTCTGAGAAATTGTAAAAATAAAAATGTTGAAGGACCTGCATGGAAGTGTTGCAAACTTAGAAACATTTATGGAAGAAATCTTTTGTTCTTTTCTTTGTTTTTAAAATAGCATATTTTATAAGAAGTAAAAGAAGAGAGAAAATGTGATAACAGGTGGCTCTTGGTTATTTGCACTGCTGAATTTTGCTTCCTTCTTCATCTCCAGTTGAATCCGTTAGGTACATAGTGATATCACATACCTGAAGAATATCTCTTTATGATTTCACGATGGAACATCAAAAAGGAAAAAAACCCCCAAACTGAGCCCTGTTCAATCGGGTGAAAAGTGTAACAGTTCAAACTTGGCTTTCCCTGCTGGAGTGCTGGCTAAAGTTTTAGCAGTGTGGTGACATTCTGCAAACAGAGAGAACAGGTTTTACAATTAAATAGCTGATTGAACCAACGTAATTTCCAACAGCACATAAAGACCATTTGTTAAGGTGAAAGGTTGTATAACGTATTGATGGTTTATAATTTATACTTCACTTGACCATAAGCAAATATAGAAAACAATCTATGATATGTGGTTAAGTAATTGCACCCAGTTGTACAATTCAGGCCATTTTGAGTGCCCATTTCGAGGTGTTTGTAGCAGCTATTAAACTGTTCTGTTGGCAGAATGCTTGAAAACTGAAATACAAATGGAAATTAATTCTGCTATCCTGACTCTTGTGTTGTCACTCATACTGAACAAGTTGAATATTTAGGAAATACTGGTGTAAATATTGATGCTGCTTTTGAATATGAATATGAACCTGCTCAAAGCTGCAAATATGAACCTGCTCAAAGTACAGGGCACCATCAGATCCTACAAGTCATAAACGTATGTTTAGTAAAATATAGTTCCATCCCTTAGGATAACTGGTGATACAACAGCTCTATTTTGTTTTCAAATTACTGTTTTCTTTTCCTCAGTCATATATTTTCCTTCTAATTCCCTTGTTTTCTAGCATATAAGAGAAGCATATTGAACTTGTGGCCTTGTTGCTAGGTTTCAAGCTGCATTTATGCAGTCTATTGAGACATTCTTCTTGTTTTTGAATTCTGAATCAAGTCCCAAGGCAACAGTGCCCTGTTTCTTAGCAACACAGATGGGTAGACTGTATATTCCAGCTCTTTTGTGCAATGGAAGAATAAACAATTCCCTGAGTGAAGGTGTGCTGCAAATTTCTCCCTTCACTTAACTTCCCCTAGAAGAGAGGAGAGGGAAGCTTTCTGTGGTACAGCAGATGAAGTTTGTCTGGAAGTCCCTGTTTTTGCAGAGTGGTGAGTCATATCTCTATCTTTTCTGTTGTCTATATCTCTATGGGGTATTTATTCACCCCTGTGCATATGGATCTGTAGGTATTTCGGATCGGTGAGTTTCAGTTTCTAGGATACAAACATATACATGGAAAATCAATGGTAACTAAGCTGGCAGAGGTGGGATGTGTGAAAGTACACAGACTTTTTGCTCTGGTGAAATTAATGGAGAATCATAGAATTGCATATCTTTAGAAACTTCCTCTGGATGAAAAACCTTGATTTTAGGAAGAAAACTAGGGCTGGAGAAAATAGGTGGATGATTGAGAGGTAAGGAGGAAACGAGTATTCATGCCAGTAACGAGTTAGTGGTGGGTTACCCAGTGTATAAAACAGAGAAAAGTTACCTTTTAAACACAAGGTCGGCACAGTGTTATGCAAGTTTGAGTTTTCTTGGCAACATAGGTAAATTCTGAATTTTCTTGCCTCCAGACTGTGGGACTAACATTGCCGTGGAGAGGGAGGAGTACTAGGGAGAGGAAAGGGGGCAGAGACGCTCTGCAGAGCTGAACATTCCTGCTCCTGACACCTGTGGGGAAGCAAGTGCATACGTTGTGTTTTCATGATGGCAGCAGCAGCAACAATGCAAAGTCTGAGTTACTACAATTTTGGCACAGACTAGAAGAACAGAAGCACTTTTTTGCTATTCATCCTACTGACCTTGGCATGTACCTGTTTTACCTGGAACTAAAGCTGGCCTGGTGAGTCTGCCAGTATCTCAGTTTAGTTGCAAAACAAGAAAAGGCTGATTTATATGTACACATTATCAGCTGTCCTCCGCAATTTATTAAATCATGAGGTAAACACAGCAGCTGGCTGTGGTGGGGTAGCTGCTTTGCCTGTAGACTGCCCCCGCACACACTTGATGGGAAGCCTGGGACACCTTAGAGGACAGAAGCAAAGTGCCCACCCAAGCCTGCTCACCTTCTCCTAAGAAGGAACAGAGCCAGGCTGTGCTTCAGGGTTTGGATAGCCTGAGCATAATCTGTGGAGCAGAGACTGAGGTTTGGCCCCTTCCCAAAGGCTGTCCTGCAGTGGGGGTCTGCTGCAGTTGGAAGTGTTCCAGCCATGCAGTTCTGGACTGGAAGGAACCTGTCTTGGTAGCACAGAACAGCTGAGCATGGCTTGGGAACCAAATTCACCTGGAAAAGAGAGCACAGAAATGTGACCTTCCAGAAGCAGTTTGTGGGTACCTAATTTACCCCCAGTAAGCTGCCTACCCAAATCCTTGTTCAGAAACACAGTTTTGTTGGTAAGGACATATTTCCATATGCCCTTATCTTTCAATGGACCGTGACCATTAGAAAAAAACCCATTCTGTTCCCAGAACGAATAAGCACAAAGAAGAGAAAGTTGTAATGTCAGAGCTTTCCTTCGGGTTTCCTGAGCTCTGAGTATTGAAGTGGGAAAAAATGGTTTGTATTGTGTTGGGGCCTGCTGCAATACCCTTATGATCCATGTCTTCCAATTGATTTTCAGAGCATGCAAGGAGATCCTGTGTAAGAAAGGTAGTGGCTTTTAGATCACAGACACCAAACAGAAAACAGAGATAAGGTGCTATCTGTGTCTAGATCCTGCACAGAGCTAAATACTTAACTGCCTATTTGGGTATTAATGCTTTCATCCTGCCCAGAGGTACCCTTGGATGTAGGAAAGGGCCTCCCTCTACCTCTGGACAAAAAGATGAAGCTTGAGTGGCACTGGGTGATGAGATAACCCATGGCAGGACATAGCACCTGAGCACATATTAGGATAGCAGTGGGACAGCTCTAATTAGTGTTGTTTCCTGGGTGTGCCCAGGAATGCAGAGAAAGATGAAAATGCATCAGGAAGAATGGAGAGCAGAGCTTCAACATTTCCGTATTTTGAGGTTTATTTTGTCACCTCTACTTGTACAAAGTGAGACTAGTGTGCACCCAGTGTTGCCCAGCAATAACGCCAAACCTCTGCTGGGCTGCCCTGCACATGCACAGGTTTAGTCTCCTGTCAAGAATGTACTGCTTAATGAGACAAGAAAAAAAAAAAAAGAGAAAGAAAGAGTATTTGTGTTGCTACATAGGGATGGGTATTTCAGGCAAAATAAAAGTCAGAATTCCTGTTTCTGTGGGCTGGTTTGAACATGTAAATCCCTGAATATCCATTCTTTTAGCTTCTGATGGGCTTTCTTTAGGGTCAGGAGTTTGCTACTTCAGGTTATTTTGCAGAACTGAAAGATGGAATCAAGAAGAAGTATTTCTTCATCTAAGCACAAGTACAAAATAAATGTGTACCTGTGGTTATTGAATATTACAAATACAAATATTATCTTCAATGAATGTACTAAGTTATGCAGACAGGGCTAGCTATACTCCAAGTAGCAATCAATAATAAATATTCTGTTATGTATGTGTGTGTTGGGTTTTTTCTTTTTCTTTTTGCCAGGGATTACAATATTTGAGAAGAAAAAATCATCAGGCCATTATGTTCATCCTCCAACAAGAACAGAGAAAATTTTTATTTTAAAATAAAATAAAGTTTTCTGCAAGGCTTGACTGGCCTTTCCTACAACAACAAATTGCAGTGCAGCAATCCAAAACCAATACAGATGTATGTCTGAAGCAGCTCCTGATTTTAGCTACCAGCTCTACAGGTCATCCAACCCTTCTCAGAAGCCACAAGGGAATGGAAAAGGGGAATTGAAGCCAAAAAGGATCTCTGAGGCCATAGCCATGCAAGAGCTTTCCAGGCTTAGGTCCAGGCTTCTCTCTCCTCTTCTGGAAAAGAAAAGAAAAGGGACTTGCCTCAGTTTGTCACTCAGTTTCTACAGATCAACTCTTATGAGGGCAAAGTGGTGTTTGTGAAGAATGGCAAATATAAGACTGGTGTGTATGAAGACCCCAAACCACATGGGTATAGGCAGGTAAAGTGTCTGGCTCCCAGACTTTTGTAAAGCAAACACACTGATATAGAGAGGATGCTTGGGGATCAGTAAATGAAGCCACTAGATGTCAGTCTCACTAGCAAAAAAACCCGAACAAAACCCCGCAGTTCATACTACAGCTGGGATCTAACTTGGATAATTAACTCTTGTTGTAGTCACAAATTACTTGCCAAAAGAGTTCCATGGAGAATGCTGAAGGATACAGCTTTGGAGCTCTATGCTTTAATGTGCTTTGTAGTTTTTATTTGGGTAGAGCAGATTGAAGGACGGCTAATCAGCTCACCTTTACCTTGCTCTCTGAGATACATCGTATCAAATGTTTCTATCTCCTCTCCTCTGAGCCCTTCCAGGAACCCCACCCAAAGAGCAATTCAGTAAACTACTGTTTCTGAAACAAGAAAGAGCAGTGAGCCAGTAAAAAAACCCCCTTCTGTTCTCCAAAGCAAACATTTATACCTGAACATGTAGTTTATTGAAGAACCATATAAACGGCATATAGCTAAAGTTACATTTCCATGGGAAACAATACTTTTTTCCTCCTTCTGTCTTCATGAGAAGACAAATCATGTCTTCATTTATCTGCTAAGTTGCTATGGCAGGAATTTAATTTCCTTGGTTTTGAGTTTATTTAAAGTAATTAAAAGCAAACTTTTAGTTAGCTATAACAGCCAAAAAAAAATGTGTCCAATAATATTGCCTCAAGGAAAATTTGCTTTATTTCAAGATGATCAAGATTTCATAATAGTAATTAAGCACTAATTTATCTTAAAACCTGCCTAACAAAACCTTTATCTTTAAGTAAATATGTCTTTTCTTTCTTCTCAGTTCTTGACCAGTAATGTAAATATTCAAAGCCAGTGAGAGGGTAAAAAATCCCATGTTTGTCCCACAACTCCAATGTTACACTTTCTAACACTTCAGAGGGCCTGACTATAGTAGGATAATCTATAGCATCCATATCTCTGGAAATGTTCTCAAGGTTTCAGAACCTTCCCCATTCTGTATCAGGAGAAAACTAATGCTTTACTAATTTGACTGACTCCAAAAACTAATTCCAGAAAGTCTGATAACTACACAACCAAGTTATTTAGCTGTGAGTGTGAAATCGAGTTCCAGGTTCTTGTTACAAATCAGTCACTTTTGAGGATTTTATTGTTACCAGTCAGTGCTCTTATCTCAGGACTAATAGTTTTTTTCAGTGAAATTCTACTTGAATGAAACAAGTATTTATAAGTCTGCATTTCTGGAAAGAAACAAGGAAAAAAGCAAAAAAGCAAGTTGCAACCAGAAGTTTGCAATACCAGGTCCTGATAACAACAAACATTTTGAGGTTCAGACTTGGTCCAGAGGTAGCAGTGATCTCCACTATGAGGTCTGAAGGAAAACAGTACATATCATCTAATTCCTTTGACATACCTTTAATTTTTCAGCTCACTGAAACTTCAGGCTACTTGACTCTAGCAGGCTGTAGACTGAACAGTGATACAAATTCAGTGGAACTAAGGACGTCCTTCTCCAGCGAATGTTACACTTTTTTTTCCCCTCCACTAAAATGTTCCCTAGGGAGAATCCTTAATGTCACATTGTCAGGAGTTTAAAAGGAAGTGATCAATCTCAGTGGAAAATCTCTAGATCAAAATGGTACTAAGGACTAGCTGCACTGGTCTAAAATTCTTCAGTGTAGACTTGATTTTAAACACAAAAAAAAGGGGCAGTTTTTGCATTCACTTAAAATTTATCAAAATTCAGGCCAATGAGAAATGCTTCATTAAATGGAAAGCAGAACCCAGTCAGAAAATAATTGGAAAGGCAAGAGAAAGGTGTCAAGTAAAGTATGTAAATGATCAGTGTAGTGTTTTCTCCTCCTTGTGGCATTCTCTCCTATGCAGTTCTGATGTGCATCACTCATTGTTACATATTCATTACAATCAAGTTTTCAACATGTAACTTCACATACTGTTTCTGCTCCCTCCGTGATTTCACAGGGCATTCATCATGCTGCCTAAAACAAACATTTTGATTTTATCTTGTTTAATTAATCAAAGAAACATATCCTCCTATTTGTGAAGGTGATACTGATACCTCCAGAACATGACGGTTCTTGATTTTCCATCTTGTATCTCACAAGAAACCATCTGGTTTATGAAATCCATTTCAGCCTGCAAAGATCAGGGGAAATTGTCAGTCAAATCTGAATACCTATCAATGTAGTCAAATATAGATTATCTACGTGAAAAAGCAAATTACATTTCAAGAGTGGGCTGATAAAGAAAACAGCCTTTTAAGACTCAGCTTTGTCTTAGATTTTAAGACCAATGTGCTGGTGTTATATTCTGTCCTACTTTTACCTGACTCTGCAAAACGTGGTTTGCTGAATAACAGCACTACCCGCAGCCAAACTCACAATTTCCTTTTGCAACCTGCAGAAAATATTACCAGCTATTTCAAATCCTATCCACTCTGAATTCAAAATCACTTTTGCTTCCAAACAAGGAGAACACGTACTAAAAAAACTCTGTGTCATTGATGCTAAATGACCCCCTTGTTTCAGCCTTCCTTTTAGCCCTCTCATAAGTACTCCAGCAACAGAGAGATCTTAAGATCATTGTAATGCAGATGACTGCAAGGTATGTTAATGATTAATAAAATTTGCTGTAAAGATTTGAAAAATAATGCAAATAATCAGCTCAGCATATTCTCTTACTCTACAATATGTATTCCAATAAACTGCATCCCATGTGATGTTAGTATCACAGCTCCCTTGTCCAGAAGGGTCTTCTGATTCTGTTATTATTCCTCACCTGTATTGTAACAGAAGGACACACTGCACTCATTTGAGGTCAGAACCATGGTGATAGGAGTTGTGTAAATAAAGAACTTTAGGGTAATGAAAAACAGTAACTCTTGCAAGCTCAACAGATGTTAATTAACAGTTAATTAAATCTCCTAAATCTTGCATTTTTTTGAACAGAAATTTTACACGTGTATTTTTACCTTACCTTAAACCAACATGCAAGTTTACTGTAAGTTAGCTTCAATGCTCTTGGTTCTAGGCATGAAGGCTTATCTGATGTTACAATATATTTTCCTTTCCAAGTGCAATACCCAGCTAATGTAACAAATTTTGTAACAAGTTACCCCAGAGATTCTTTCAATCTGAACCTAAAATCACAGCATTTTAACATAGGTAAGTCCTTGACAATATGCCCATTTACTGTGTTAGAGAAATTAGGAACCTTACTTGAACAGAAGGGAGCAGGAATAAGAGAACAGAACCCTCATACCTAAGTGGCCTTAGGTGAAATTTGAAGACCAAACAGAACAAGTTTCAATATCAGAGAAAGTCCACTTCCAAACTCTAAGTAACAGACTCAGATCACAGAAAATACACTAGTTCACTCATGCAAAGACACTTAGATTTGAGGATACCTGATACAAGCAGGATTGCTAGCTGAAAACTGCTTGTTAATGTCGATTTTTCTGATAAGACTGCAATTTCAGCCTTGTAATGGGGGTTTATTCCCAGGCAACTGATTCAAGTCCAATGTCTGCTGTACTTATTGTAAAGACCATAGTCCATATCTGCATTCCAAGTCTGGTGGATGGTCCATAACGGGGTGCCTGTCCTCTAGCATAGTTTCTATAGCTTCACCTTTTATTAGGACAGCTGGTTTGAAAATAATTAACTACACATAAGTTAAAGTACACACACATACATACCATGTAGCAAAAAGCACTACTTTCTCTGTACATTCACAACAAGGCTATGGACAGAATATTGTTTGCTTATGATGTTTACCATATATGTCTGAGTGCTCCTTTTTCTGGATCCTATCTGATTAACAATAAGCATAGCTTTTAAAATCCTAAAATCCAGACAGTTTTTCCTATAGGTTATAAATACTGTTTGTTTAATATATTCAGATCCTGGACTTGAACCACTGAAACGAAAGTGAAAGGACTATGATAGGAGATTTTTTTACTTATAAGGCTTGTGAAAGCAAAGGGGATCCATGGCTGCTATTGCCAAAGAGTCCCTGGCCACCTAAATCTGCTTCATTTATGGTTAGTCAAATCAAAAGACAATGTCCTGACTTTTTTCTGCATCAAAATATTTTAAAATAAATAATAATAATAATAACAACAACAGCAACAACATTTATTTCACAATGTTTTGAATCACACAATCTAGAGAGGACAACTGGCATATCCCAAAGGAAATGTCACTGTACTGGAAATCTATAGACATGGACCATTAATTTTGTTTATCTTTTCAAAAGGGTAATTCTTTTTCCAGCTCTTGTTGAGAGCTTTGATGGAGTTGGAAAGATAATCTGTTGCAGAACATTTTCTTATTTCAGACTTTAGCAGAAAATGACACAGCATTGCACGTGGTAATTCATTTGTAGGAATTAAGATGTCCATATTAGACTATTCAAAGACACAGACTATTTTAGAATATGCAGTTGCTGGATGGATGCTTTGATGGTTTATAAATATACACCAAACACTTAAATGGAGATATCTCCAGTGACAGAATGCCTCTATTTTCATTATAAAACAGCTCCCATTTACATTGCTGACAAATAGAAAGATGAGGTAAAAATAAATTGTTTAGGGAACTGGTGTAGGTGGTGACAGATTCTGGGTAGGGAACGTAACGCTGCTGAAAAGAGGCAAGTCAATATGCACGTTTGTAAAACATGTGAATTGTCTGGACACAAATGTCTCTAGGCATTTCAACATGTCCTCATGAGTTCTTCGATGAACTTGTCAAAGATTATTCTCGTGACAGCCACTCCAGTTCCATTTTGAAGCCCTGATGTATCTCTACCCCTCTGCCCTCAGCGGTGGTGCTCACACTGTGTTCCTGGAGATCACGGAGGGAAAGCTGCGCCAGCAGCAGCAGGGAGAGGCAGGCAGAGATGTGAGTGTTCATCCTGCTGCAGTAGGGACTGGAGCTAGCCTCATCCAGAGGGCAAACTTAGATAAGAAAGGATTGATGGGTACTGGCAGCATCCATAATTCCATTGGTTTCGGAGGGTCAGGAGGACACTGACACCCAGTTATACTGAACAGACCCAAGCCTTCATTTGAGTCCAGAGCAATAAAGCAGATAGCTGGGCGGGCTTTTCCTCATGCTGGCTTACACTACTGAAAGGTTACTATCAAGTGAGATCCTTGCAGCATCCAGGGTGATGCTGGCTTACATGGGTTCAGTGTATCCATCCAGAGAATGCAGCACTGTCTCAGAATCTGTGTAGCAGTGCTGATATTCTGTGTGAGATGAAGAAGTGAAAGTGTGCCAGTGGCAACACTGACTTTAGCTGGAATAGGTTGGCCTTCTTGGAAAAACACACTTGTCTGAGCAGAGCCCTCAGCTGCTAGAGCTGGGATCTATATTGCTGCTTATCAAATCTCTTGACAGAGATTATCCTGGGGAGTAAACCCCATTCAAAGCAGAGTCATACTGGGTGGCTTTCTAAGGCGAGTAGAAAGTAGGACTGCTCTTTAATGTGTTGGGAGTCACTTTCCTAGCTTCCAACACACCTCTCCCTCAGTCCTCCTGAGGGGCTGACACTGGACAGTGCCCTCCAAACCCATCTGTCAAAGTCCTGTGAGAAAAAGACAAATATCTGTGAAATACAAATTGCATTTTTTTCGTCATCGTATTTGATACTAGCCTGATGACCTTAGAAGTTGGTGACTTTTTTTAAATGCCAATGTCTTTCCCAGAAATTCCAGCCCAAACAGGACGGTGCTAAGAAGAAAGCAACATGAGATGGGCTCCACACCATTATCCACACTAATGTACCAATCTTCTGGTTCCAAGAAAAGTGTTCATCTGAACATGCTATGAAAGACACTGGTGGTCCTGAGCTGTGTCTTGTGCATATCCTGTGAGGTCAGGAATGAGCTGTCTGAGAGCACTAACCCACTGTAACAAAGCAGGCCTAGGTCCTTCAAACAGTACAAAACCTGGCACAGAGGGTAACACCCTTTATCAATGATGTTCAAACGCTTCAGCAAAATGTCTGTTTCTTACTGTAAGTACCAGCATGGAACAGGAACACACTAAATGCACTTTGTCTGGTTTGTTAGTGAGTCTTTGACCTCTTTCCCTTAGGTCCCAATTTCTGAAATAGCATGGAAATCAACATTATTATCTCTTTCTACTTAACAAATTCCCCTCTAATTCCTCTCTGTACTGCTAAAAATTACTTACCAACACCTCCAATTCATTAATTCCTTTCTCTAACCAGCCTCTCAATGATCTGGAAATAAAAGAAATGGCACTGCCCATCACGCTCCTGGTAACCAGAGATGCTGAGTGCCATCATGAGCTTGCTTTGGAAACTCCCTAATCTCTGCACCCAGGAGCTGGTGATCAGCAGACTGTGACAGAATAAACACTCTCAGACTCCCTCCTCCTTCAATAGAAACAGCTGCCTTGCTCTTGACTCTAATTATTAGGAATTGACTGCTGAAAGCTCTATACAGTCAGGTAGTTTCAATTCCTTTTCTAAGCAGTGTGTGTGGGTGTTGAGTGCAACAGGGGGAAGCACTTTTTAGTCATAGTCTGCTTTGCTGAGGGCTTTGAAGGTATATCCAGAGCCATATTTGGGCTCAAATCTTTAGGCTTAAGCTGTATGTAAGCTGTGTGGTAAATGCACCCCAGAAAGTGATTTAGCATAAGAAAATTGCATGCGGAGCATTTTGCCCTTTCCAAAGACAGTGAGCTACATACCACTGTGGAAAGCTAAGGACACTAGTAAGAATCTCTTATGCAAGGATCTTCTAGCTCTGTGTGCACTGTTGTGGAGTTTGGCATTTCTCCAGGATTTCCCAGATGCAATGCTTGAAAATAAAAATTGTGTAAGATGATAATAAAAAAGTGTGTATTTTTGTTAAAGAGAACTTCCTGTCAATTGCATTGAATCTCCTGACATTGCTTGAAGTTTGCAGTTCCCCAGATTTCAGTTTGGAAAGGATAAAGTTCCCAGTCTGCCTGTAAATTACTCATTTCCTGAGTGCCAGTCAAACTCAGCCCAGTGAAAGGTGCTTTCTCTATACATAGCAAATGAAACACTTGTCACAAATTAAGTTTCAGATGTTGCTAGGATCTGGAGCACTTTGTTGGTCCATATAATAATAAGATAATAGCATTGTATCTATACTAATTATGGATAATGATAAAATTTTAGCCAGACATCCCCACAGGGATAGGACTGACTGTGTAATCAAGTGACACATGTAGCAGCCCTTTGAAGGAATGCTATTGACTTGGTCTTTTTACAGATGTGAAAAAGGAGGCACAAGCAGGTAAATTAAAAAGCATGAGTGAAGAGTTAATTTCAGGCAAACTCTTGCAGGTAAACTTGCTCTCTTATAACATATGTGAAGGCATTTCCAGTGAGGAAAAGAGGAATGAACTTGTCTTTAACCTCTGTGCGTGACACCTCATCTTTAGAACTGTGGGTGTCAGAGGTTTATCTTCATTATGACCACAAGACGGGGGGAGCCCCTTGTGCTCGTCTGCAGTGGGGAGTGAGACACACAGACGTTACAGACACTCATTTCCTGGCTTAGGCAACTTCACTCTTTCGTTTAGAAGAGTCAGGAAAAATCCACAGAGCTGCTCTGCAGTGAGGAAAGTGCAAGTTGCTAGAGCCCCTGAGGTGCAAAGGCTATTAAGGAAACAAAGATACCTCTGTGTAATAAATCTGTGCATGGATAATCCTCTTTACTGCCAAATATAGAATAAGAAAATTACCAAGAATATAAATTGAGAGTTGTGAATCTAACAGTTTCTTAAAAATGCTGTTTCATTTTGTTTACCTTCTTTGCTTATACTAAATACCTTGAGATATATATTACCTTCTTTGCATTTACTAAATACCATGTGATATATATAAATAAGAAAAATAGATTGTTCCTGTTAGGAACACTGTGACTAAGTATAAAGTTTTCTTTTCTCCAACAGCACGTCCTTGCGAGGAAGCAGCTTTAGGAGCATTACTGCTACTGACAGGACAGGTATCTTGTTTTCAAATTCCTACAGGGGTGTGACACCCAGCTATAGCTGTTGTGAAAGGCAGCTGCAGTGCTGCCATCCAGCTGTGCAGCCAGAAGCCCCCACTACCCTCCCAGGCGTGTCAGTACAGTGAAGTGGCTTGATCTGAAGATGCTGGTGATGCTGCTATGCAACATGGAGATTTAGAAGCTCTCCAGAAAGCAGTTCTGCTTGCACTGCGTATTGGTTGGGTGCTTGGCAGCATCCAGCAGGAGTGCAGTGGCACTGACCTTTTGCTGTATCTCTGTACCATTGCCCCTTGCACTGACTTCTAGGTGCACGTGGGAAAAGTGCAGCACCCGAGCAGAGAGCAGTGTGGCAACTCTTCATGTTGGCCCCAGATTAGCATTAACTTGCCCCCTATTCCACACTCAAGTTCTTTCAGAGTCCAAGGGGGTCTGAGACTGCACTGCCTTTCAGGCTGATCTCCACCTCCTCTGACACACTTCACAATGCTCTTAAACTTGAGAGAAAGAGGAGTGTGCTTTTTGTATCAAGAGCTGGCTAAAGTGGTATTTTCATGCCTCAGCAGTTGGAGATACAGGCAAAATCTCTTCATCCTTTTTACTTTTGCATGCTCATTGTGGGTGTGAAAATATACTGTAAATCTTGCTGACAGCTATGTTAGCCTTTGGGCACACAGTCAGCTGCAGTGTGGACAGCTCTTAGCCCCGTGCACGAGAAATTACCAAAAATGTCATTGATTTAAAATCTGCTCCACTCAGTCAGTATTTTGACTTCAGTTACTTTGATACAGGCTTAATGGAGGTGAATTCTTTTGTTTTAGGCAGCAGTATAAGACTGTTCCTTTAAAATTGCTTTATGAAAACCTCTACAGCTTAAATAAATTCAGAGAGTGAATGTGGATACTTTCTGAAGTCCTAAATGGAAGAAGTAGGTTTACAGGTTAACTGTAAATACTGTGATCTCATAAATGACCAAAAGAGGCAAATGTTACACAAAAGTATGTTCAGATCTGTCATCCATACTCTATAAAGACAAATCGGTAGATTCTGTAAGTTGTTAATATTAATACTTTTCTTATGCATAGAAATTACCCTACATATCTTTATTATAAAACAGACAGAAAGATTTCAGGGTCTCTGCTTAGGACATCCTCTGCCCTCCCCCATATACTTCAAATTCAATGTTATCTCTATAACTGTGGGTTAGATTTAGCCACGTCTTCTGTGATTTCTGGAACTCATGAATGATTACCATGCAGATTAAAATCAGTGTTTGAATTATACACAGGGCTTTAAGAAAAGACTGTATGGGGCATTTCGTGCCATGGTCTAGTTGACAAGGTGTTATTAGGTCATAGGTTGGACTTGATGATCTCAAAGTTCTTTTCCAACCTAGCTGATTCTGTGATTCTTTGACTCTTAATTCTAATTTAACATCTGTCAAGTTCTGTAACTTTGATTATATTAATTCAGGCAGTCATCAAATTTTAAGTGCTTTAAATGGTTCTAGGATTATACTGGTCATGCTGAAAATGTTAATATCCTTGTCACACAAAGTCTTTGAAATACCCAATTTTATGTCTTTCCTGTGAAATAAAATCATAAGAAGACACAACACAATCAACAGCTGACTAAAAATCTACCATTTAAAGTATTATTTATTAAGATCTTTCTGAGACCTGATTTACAAAAGCTGGTAAAGATAACAGGTTGGTTTGCAATAAAAAAAGCCTTGTATTGACCACAATTAAAATTAATATACTGGAAAAAATGTAAAGAATAATTTTCTGCTAGATGCTTCTCTGCTCCATTGAATATTGCTTTGAGCATTGCATTACACCTTATCATGTTGTGCTGATAGCAGTGGGGTAATTTTATTACCTTAATAACACAACTGCAGTTAGCTAACACTGCACTATTTAGTTCACATAAGGATGAAAAATATTAATTTGTTTTAAATAAGAGACTGTTTTTAAAAAGACCCTAGCTACATCCCAAAAGACACATAAGAGACCTGTGCAATGCTAAATAGAGGAGTGAAGCCAAATGAAAAATGTTGCAGGATGCCTCGTTTCTTGCAGATAGGACTAATACCCTCTTTTCCTTTGACACCACCCACTGTAATAGCTCAGGACATGCTGGGACTGTTCTGGCTGAATTTGTGCACACCATGGTGAAGGACAACAAGCAGGGGTGAGCTGGGGAGAAGGTGAAGCTGTGGAGTTGTGAGGAAAGGGCTTTGGAGGAGGCAATGGAGGTGCGTAAGCAGAAAGATTGCTGTGGCTGCAGGATGCCTGTACGTGGATTTTTTCATAAAGAGCCAGTTTAGTTTTAGCACCATGGGATTTCCTCAAGTTATGAACCAACAGACAGTGTGTGAAACACAGGAACTGTTCTGTAACTGTTTAAAACATAAAGCTTTATAACATTGAAGTGCTACTTTTCCTCCACAGAGGCCTTTTCTTAGTTGGAAAAAGTAAATCAAGGAAGTGACTGTCATGCAGGTTGTACTAAAATTATGCTTTGGAAAATAAACTTATCTCTAATAAAGTGTTCCTCAACTGACTCTCTATTTTTTAGTTTGTAAAGAGAAACCATTTATTTTCACTTGCTTCTTACCTGCATATTTGAAGAAGGTATTAGCCAAGTAGTGAGGGTATTCCTTGAATGTTCATCTCAGGAGATGGATAGGAAAACAGCATTTGCCTGGCAGCCAGTGGAATGTCAAAACATGGAGCCATAAAAAGCTGTGTTCCTGTATGTGTTTTCATTAGGTTAATTGTTCTTGTTGATGATTATGTACCTTTGAAAGTAAATAACAAAATGTTACTGGTGAAAATAACTAGAAACAGAGAAAGTCAAAGGATAGCGAAGGGATTTTTCTGTTCCCAACAGAGGAAATTTTCTGACCTTGCAGAAAAAGCAAGGAAGGAAAGGGGATATAATGGCCTGGACTGGAATAAATGTTTCAATATGCACCCTTCCCTCTGATTACATCTTTAAAAGCTGTCTGACATGGCCAAACATGCAAAACATGAACCCCAACTGTGTCCCGTGTGAATGCATAATGTTGGCTACCTTGGACCGAGCAAGGAAAATGCTTACCTTGAATCCAGGAAGGACAAAGCCTTAAGTGCCTTCCCTATCTGCAGTTTCAAGCACACAGCCCATGCACATAGTCCTGTGTTGCTATGTCATTGAACTAAAAGAGCACAAAATCATAAATTTATTTATTGATTTTACTGCACTGGGGGTTTGTGGGGTTGGGGGGGGCGTCTAGTGGGGGGGGTTGTAGGTTTTGTTGGGTTGTTGCTTTGTTTTGGGTGGTTTGGGTTTTTTTTGGTTATTTGTTTGGTTTGGTTTATTTTATTTTTCCTAGCACCACATGGTATATCACAGTTTCACAACACTGTAGGTCTCATAAGACTGGGCATCATCCATTCTTTTGTGGTACTGTTCAGAGTTTTATTTTTAGAAATATAAATTTGAGAAATGTACTCTCAGAAGTCATAATGGAAGGGGGAAGATTTGGGATAGAGGTAACATTTATGTTTGGCTTCTAGCAGGTCTAATCAGGAAAGCTTGGGAGCAGAGCTTGGAGACATGGGACAGCAGAATGCCAGAGACATCAGAGCATTGCACAAAGATGGTGGGATGGGATTTGAGTTACTAGGATAAAGAGTAGACCCAGGGAAAAGAGGTACCTAAACTAATGGTCTGGGAGAGAAGCTAAAGGCTCTTTTGTGTCTGTTCAACTCTTCTATTCTGGAAGTAGTGCATGCTGTAGTACTGTTTGGGAGCACAAGGATATACAATATTTGTTACAACCCACTCCAGAAGGTGAGGGTAACCCAGGTCCTTGTTAATAAATCCCTTGGGGTGGATTAGAGAGAAATGGCACTGAATGATCAGTGTTTATAAACATATATACATATATTTTTTATTTAGGTTTATTTTAGAACAATTTGATTGCAATGGAAAGCAGGTATGTAGCCATTTTGGTTATTATCTATAGTAATATAAAAGCATAAAAATAACACTTGAGAAAATGTATAAGGGAAAAGAAAGGATAAGGCTAGAGAAGTATACAGCCATCCCCCGTGGGTCCAACAGTGAGACCTGGTTGTAGTGATGGTCACAGTCTTGATCCATTGGGGATGGGAAAAGCCCACAAAACACAAAGTCCAGTGGGTTAACATACAGTCATGTCGCTGTTGGGGCAGACACGACACGACGAAGGAACGGTGCAATGGGCCTTGGCAAAAAACTCTTTATTCAACAAAGCGGTCCTTTTCATACATTTCCATATCTTATCATTCGTGCTGCTAGTCCATTGGCTATTAAACTGCTACAATACACTCATTGGCCACTACGTAACTACAACACTACCATTATTGGTTAACTAGAGCATAAACACTCAAGCATTTCAGAAAAACAACAGGTGTAGAATGTTGCTGCATTCTTCTTTCCATTGTTTAAATGTCTTAGGTCTGTTGACACTACATTCTCACGGGTAGGAACTGATTAAGTCTATTTTCTCAGGGCTCTTTCTCCTGAATAGACACTGACTGAATCCAAAGGGAACTCTGTGAGGCCTACAGACCAGCTGTCGGCCGTCACACACTCAAGCTCGGTGGGAATGCCCATGTACCTTCCCTGGGGTTGGAGAGTTTTACCCTGTGTGATGTAACACTCTGGATGATGGGGCACTTCGATGGTCTTTGATGGTTTATGGCCCCTTCTAAGACATTACAGCTGCCTCTCATGTCAGCATAGTTGAGTGAATTACGGCCCATCAGGAGGGATGAACAATTTCAGGCCTACAGTGAATGTCCCAGCATCTCCTCAGAGGGCAGTTTTCACATCTGAGCCAATATCTAAGAGAGGACATTGGCATGATAAAATCCAGTATCTCACCTTGCAGGATCTGCTTTTTATTGGCCTCTTCCCTTAACTTGCTCCAAACCCAGCTTGTAGCCTCCATGGTAGGTGTGCACCTGCTCTGCACCCGGGTGGTTCCTTGGCCCATCTTCAGCAAAGCACCTGCTGCCTTTGCAAATGACCAGTTGCTTTGAGTCACTAACCATTAACATTGCAGTCTCTCACAGTATTATTGCCATGAAGGAAATAAAGGGATGGTAACTATTGGAGACATTAGCTGTCTTTTTAGTTAGAGCATTCATTTATTCTGGGAAATATGCCTAATGCTAGCTGGGATTGAGAGTGTGTAAATAAACTGCACATTTCGCTGTCTCACATCAGCTATGCATTTTACCCCACACTTTATTTTGTCTGGTATCTGCTCTTTGTCAGTGGAAAATCGAATTGGAAGAGGAACCACAAGAATAGAGTCTGCAAAGATGATGCATTGTGTCCCTGAGGACATACCTTCTTTAGGATAAGAGGCTCCTTAAAACAAGGCACTAAGAAGTGTATTGATTCCCATAAGATTAATTTTTGCCTTGGCATCTAGGACTGAAGGAGGTGTATGATTTACTAAGCATACTTCAATGTTCTTCAGACTTTCTCTCTTGTTCCTGATGAGTGGTAAAAAAGCCTAACAGTATATTCCCCCATGCCTTTCCTTGTCATTTAGACTTATGAAATCAACTTTGAAATAAATGTTGACAGTACGACATTTAATGTCAAGGTACCTCCATGCTTTCTTGGTATAATGCTAATCAGAAAACAGACAGGTCGAGTCCTTTTCCTGTAAGTATGTCTCGGACTTTTGAAACAGGAATCAGTCACAAGCTTTGATTTAAAATAGATCTTTCTGTAGACCTCTTGAGCAACATCAAGATCCAGTCTTGAACATGTACTGCCAAAAGATAACTGTTTTAGAAGCTGCCTCCAGCAGGATTGCAACTTTTTAGCAAATTAGAATACTTTCAATACTTCAGACACAAGGAAGAAGTTACTTTTATAAATCTGGTGCCCCTGATGTAGAAATGAATGTATGGACACTTTTGTTCTTCAGACAGCTTTGTTTTCAGATCTGCTAAATTCAAAGGGTTGTTCCCCAATAAACATCAGTGATCTTAGAAACTACGCATTTAATTGTGGAAGGCTGATCGAGGAACCTTTGCTGCCCTCTTCAAACTGAACCAATGCTGAGACCATTAACTTTAAAATGCTATAACAGGACTTTTGTTAGTGATCTTAGTGTTTTGTTCTGTCAACTTGGCTAATACATAAATGCTGACTCACAATAACAAAGTTCATAATTCTCAAATATGTTATCCTTAGAGAGTTTAAAACCCCCTTTCATCAGTGCAAGTATAACAATACACTTGTGTTTTAAGAAAACAGATGTGAGAAATAAACATTTTCCTATATGAGCTTGGCAAGAACTGGATGTTTAGAACAATTCAGAAAACATTTATTTTCCCAATCTGGTGTACCAAATTCAAGAAACCTTCAAACACACTTCTTTCACAAAGTCAGAAAACAGAAAGTCTTCCTCTTCTTTTCCTCCCCTTCTCTTCTGCTTCAGATATTTGAGTGACTTAGGTAAGTGTTCACGGTCAGTGACTTAAAAACTGATGCAAACTGTTAAAGTTGTTTTGAATTTTATGTGAATGTTTAAAAAAAATTAGTTTCAATATGTGATTCCAGATCCAGAATAAGTTCACATGTAAGATTTGATGAAAAATGTAATTTTAAATGTTCAGTTTAGTACTTGCAGATATCTATTTATAAGGAGCTATTCTATATTTAAAAAACAGCCATGCCACTGCAGTGAACTGTGTTATTTTGAAAATTTAAAGAAGCTTAAATCCTACATTTTTAATAGTTAAATTAATCTTACAACTGTTTTACCCGGACTAGAAAATCTGGCCTATTCCATGGATATCGACCACTAAAATCAGCTACAATGAATGAGTTTATTCCTTCTGAGATAATTTAGAAACACTACTTGCTAAACAGGGGTAGAAGATGCACATGCTTTGAGTACTCTGCTTTTCACACACAGCATCTTTAAATGCATAAAAGCATTGAAATAATGTCTTCATTCAAGAAGAAAAGCTATCTCACAATAACTTTATTTCAAAATACACAATTGGAATCTTATAAAAAATATTCTTTCCTGAGGATCCTAGTTTAACATCGCACATAGATTGTTCCTATTTATATTTATTTCAGTAACCTTCTCAGAGAAGTTAATATCAGGGAAATAATGAAGAAACATTTACCATTTAAGAATGCAATGAAATTAATTAAACTGAAATCCTCCCTCCATTTAGATAACTACCAGAAGTTTTCTTATTACTGCTTTTCTACAGATTTGATTGTTCCCCCATCCATCTTTGTGAGTAGATGTCTAAAAGAGCCACTGGTTTATACAGGTGGAGAAGGCTGTTTTCCCTGGGTACTCTGCACTCCCCATATTGCCATATCCAATATTTCAGGCACTCCTTCCACAGATTTAAGGACCTTTTGTTGGAGAGTTGATCTATGAGCTTAATAGATATTTAATAAATGGGTCCAAAAGATGATTGTGCTTTCTTCAAATTGTTCTTATTTCTTGTTTCTGGGTAAAACTCTCTTCCTCTTCTCTCTTCCTCAGTTTTATTTAGATGCTTTTAATTTTAATTACTGTACTGATGGTAAATGGAAGTGCGGCAACTTTCTTGTCCCTCTCTTCCAAGTATTCAAAGATCACTTAAGTCATCACCAAAACCTGTAGCTGCAACATACAAATAAGAAACTTCAATTATTACTTCTTAACACTCAAAATATCATTATGAAATTATAGTCAGACCAAATTTCAGTATTTTCAAATTCAAAATGTATAGTCATCACTCTTTGGCACTTACAGAATGTCAGCCTATGCAAACAAATTCTATAACTACCTTAGAGTAGCCCTCTTTAGGCTATGTATTTGAACTTCTCTAAATAAATAAATAAATACATAAATCCATAAATCAGGGTTTAATTTCCATCCATCCTTTGTAATATTTGTTTCACAAAGCCACGTGCACCTGACTCCTAGCAATACTGTGGAAATTGATAAAAGTGTGTGAAAGAGGTTTTGTAGCTATAATCAAAGGTATCACCTGATATAAAATGGTCTTGTTTTAATTACACTTTCTAAGTAATACTTTCTGGTCAGTACCTCTGAATATTTCTTAATAAAGAATGGCTTTTCCATTTTTCCGTATTCAATGAACATACACCGATTCATTGAAAATTTGAACTTTTTGAAAAGGGGTGGAGATTTTCCCCATGACACTTGAGACCACTATATCTAAATATTAGAAAACAAAATTAAGGATCAATGGAATGGCCTTGGTGAAACTTACATGGCCACACAGAGAACAGCATGATTTATTCCTTTAGTTGACCAAGTGAGCAGGAAACGTGGACATGGCAATATTTCTCTGTCTAGATAGCCAAAGTGGGTAAAATAATGAGCCTGAGAATATATTTTTCTAAATCTTATCTACTCCCATGACCATGACATGAAATGTGATGTCACATGAACATAAAGGAAACCTTCTCTATTTTGGAAGATAGATGATTGCTGAAGTAGTTCTTCAATTCTCCCTCTCTGATTCCTTGAAATATAATGTACTGTGGCTTGAGATGAACATAAATTCAGAATTTCTTGAGTAAACATTTATGCTGCTCATTAGATATTTCAGGGGAAGAACATAAGAAATGAAGGGAGCTATAACAGACTTAATAATTAACACTTCACTTCTCACTATCCCCGTGTCAAAAATGTTTGCCTAGATTCTCTGACTGAAGTCAGCATTCAGATCGCTTTATATGCCCATTGCTGAAGAATGAATTTGGAGAGTCAGATCTTCTCAGCTGCTGGCGGCGGCCTTACATGTACAGATGGGAGTGGTGGGTGCCACTGAAGAATCCCTCATGGCCTGTCCAGGGAGCACAGGTACTGCCACAGGGAGTGAGAGCACTCGCACAAGCAGAACAGGACACAAGTAGGACCCAGACAGTTGCCAAGCGGAGCACACAGTGTAGCTGTGATCTTACCTTCTCCATGCCTTAGACATCTGCCTCAAAGCTACATGCTAAGGCCCTTTATTTGCTCTGGACTTGAGGGATTAAAGCCAGATTCCTTTCTTGAAGGCAAAGAGGAGGTGACTTCATCTTTTTATGTCAGGTTCTGCATACCTCTCATTTGGCAGCCTTGTGATTCAAACTTTGCCAATAAGGAGGAAAACTAGGTTTCAGTCTTTCTTCATCATGTTCTGGCTTTGCTAAAGCCTCTCCAGTTGAAGCTGAGCTCCCAAGCAGGATGGAGGGATGATGAGAGAATGGAGAGAATTAGCAAGCGGTAACATAATTCTACAGCCTGTTTCGATAACCTGGCTTTTAAGGGTATATGGTCTAATTCTCCTTCAGCTCTTATACTATCAGTGATAATTTTGGTTTTCAGATGAATTTTGGAATAAGAATTTAGCTCATATCTCTGAACTGACTTACTGTATTTGGGGTAAATCTGAAATAACTATTGATTTGTAATTCAGCAACAGAATAGATAAGAAAAGAGGCTGACTTCTGTGACTGTTTGGACAAGACTGTGTTTTTGACACACATACTCTGTGTACAGCAAACTTTGTCATGTGAAACTGAAGGCGAAACTAAACATCTGTAATCTCCTTGTTGAGGTAGGGTTATAGAGTTCAGGAGGGCATTTGGTAATCATGGTGAAGAAGAAATAAGCTTTGTAGAAGGAAACACATGTGACATTTGAAAACTTTCTCTCCTCACATTCCTTTTCATTCTTTTCATTGTTAGTTCCTGGAACTGGAATTCAGGCCTTGTGGAAGGACTTAAACCTTAGACTTTGTATATACTGAAAGTTATTCCTGCTGGGAAAGACGTTGGGGCTTAGCTTCTGGGAGCCCTTTTGGGTTCCTTGTGTTTGTCACCTGGAAACACCACCTTGTGTTTCTGCAATCTTTTTCCCTGATTGAGGCAAAAATCAGAACCAGGACATTGCATTCTGGTTTTCATGTGTATAAACACACCCCCTGCATAGGCAATATATGACAGCAATACAATTACTTTATCAAAGGACAGGCAAAAGCACAGAAAAAAGCAATTTTAAATATTCTTTCTGAAGGTACAAGTCCTAAGATACTTCTCTTTTTTTGTTTTCTACAAAACTGCACTTTTGATTAACCACATCAGAAGGCTTTTGGTTATTTAAAAATCTATGAAAATGTGTATAATGTTAACAATGCTAGTTCTTAATTTTGCTACAAAAAGTAGATGGAATGGATCAAGGCAGAAGACAGTACAATTTTCATTAGAAGTGAGATTGCAAAAGCAAGATTTGGAAACAGTAAAAAATTAACATTCAAGAGTACAAACAAGTATCCTGGCACTTAGGATACAAACTGCAATCCAAGGTTTTCTTTGCCAGCAGCCAGTAAGCGATTACATAATCCTAGTAAGACAAACTCAGGCATGAGAAAACTCTGCTGTCATTACTAACATCCTTTGTGTCTGAGTAGTGCCACAGACACTGAGACAAAACAATTAAACTGTTCTTGTGTCTTTAACCTTTATCCATTGGTGTGTGATACTGGGAATGGTCAATGCTAAACAAGCAGCATTAACATGTATCTCATGCCAGCAAGAGGGATTCCACTTAGAGTAGTATTTAGACTGTAGATTTAAAATGTAAAGCTGGAATAAGGACATATAAATGTAACCAACCTATCCAGTGCAATCTATACATGAACGATTTTAGCTTGGCAAAACAAGAACATATAGGAGACATGAGACTGCCTAACACTGGGCTCTTTTGAGCTCCTGTATAGGTAAAACAGCACAATTCCAAAGTAAGTTCATATCGACAACTTCAGAAGAAATGGTAAACCCATACAATTATAGAGTATGTGGTAAGTTCTACCCTCACTGACTGAAGCAAACTAATGAACAAGAATGCAAAAAGGCACGCAATTAGGAAAAAAAAACCTGCTTGGTTTTTGATGAACAGAAGAACAAATGACAAATGGGAGGGCAAATCTGAGAAATCACTTCTGAATGTTTTGAATTATTTCTGATACCATATTGATACTGGAACTGCTGGAAATTTCTGGCTACTCTTCCTTAATTTTTTTCTTCCTCACATGGTGAACGTCTAGAGAAAGGTATTTCATTTGGGAATTATAGTGTTTTATCAAGCAAGCTTACTGCAGCCCTGACAGAATGAGGGATAAAATGCTTGGCCATGAACTTGTGAAGGTGGGCTGCACCATGTTCAGCTGGACCTTAGACAAAACAGAGCACCAGCAGTTTCCTTTTTCAAACAGCGAGGATAAAGCTGAGGGTACCTGTACACCTCTGTCTGGCAAACTGATGACAGGGTGCCCACGAAAACGGGAGATGGTAGTAGGTACACATTGTGTAAGGGCATCTTTTTCCTGAAGACAATGTAAAGACAAGGAGGGAAGATATTTACACAAATTTCTTAATTATGGTGTGTTTTTTTAACTTTTCCTCTTTTTTTTTTTTGGCCAGAGAAGATGCTCCCTGGCTGCTTTGTAGACTTTAGCAGTGCCTCTCCCACTTCCTGAGGGAGGCCTGATCTGCCCATGGGTGGATAATTGCACTCTTCTTGTTATAACTTGATAAAGCAAACCAGTAGGGAAATTATGAGCTTCAAAACACATCCAGGTGGGTAAGATGATGATTCTAAACAAAACCCTCTCTGAAGTGCACTGTATCTACATGTATTGTACCCAGACTGATCTACCTCCTATCAATATCTCATGAAAACAGTGATTTGCTATAAATGTTATGTTGCAATGAAAACTGCAATTGCCATGTTGATGTACCAACCATTTATAAAGGAGATAGACAAGTAGGAAGTGGGTTTAAACCTTTTGGGTTGTTGCACAGTGTTGGCAAAACACCAGCAGAGCACTTTAAATTTTCTGGAAAAGGGAAGTTTATATAAATTCTGGACTTCATCTGTAATCTTCAAATAGATTCTTCCCCCTGGAAAGAGATTCCTGGCAATAATGGACAAATGATAGGGGATTACTGGGTGAATGAGAGCTGTGCTCTGTCATTCTAGCCATGAATGAAAAAGAGCCCAGCCAAGTGAAAGCTATAGAAGCTCTACATATTCTGGTATGAGCAATTTACACAAACAAGGCAGATGTGATAATTATGAATGCAAACCACACAGCGCTGTAACATCTGTAGACACTGGATTAGACCGCTTGTAGTTTTGTTTCTTGACTTTTATGGGGTTTTCTCCTACTGTTTTGGGATAGAAAAACGTTCTCTATTTGCGGAGGGAGTGAGGGAGTGAAGGAGGCTGATTTTTTAATAACACCCCTGCTACGGCGTTGGGCTCAGAAGGAAAAAGCACGCCGGGTGAGTTTGTTTTAGAGGCGTTTTAAAAACTAATAACAAAAGCTCAGCCGGCCCCGGGAGCCGCTGGAAGGGGTGGGACGGGCGCATCCCACCGCCCCGCTGGGACCGGCCGCCGCCCGCGCCGCGCCCCGCACCCGCCCGGGGCTGCCCGCGCTCCGCCCCGCCCGGGCAGCGCCCGGCGCTATAAATGCGGCGCGGGGCCCCGGCACCGTTGATCGCCCGCTTCCAGTGATGGCTCCCGAGCGGCCCCCGCCGGCGTTCGCCGAGGCCGGGCAGCAGAGTGGGCTGCAGGTGTGGCGCGTCGAGCGGCTGGAGCTGGTGCCGGTGCCCCCGAGCAGCCACGGCGACTTCTTCGTGGGGGACGCGTACCTGGTGCTGCGCACGGAGCGCCGCGGGGCCAGCGTCGCCTACCGCCTCCACTACTGGCTCGGTAGGAGCGTGCGGGGAGCCGCGGGCGGGGCGCTGGGACAGCCCGCAGCGCCCGCCCGGCTGCTGAAGGGCTTGCTGGGCTCCAGGGGATTGGGGGCAGGATCTTCTTCGCCCTTCTCAGAAGGGCTGCGGGTGCGAGGCTTCCAAGGGGAGGCAGGAGTAGGGCTGTCACCAAGCATCAGGGTGATGCCAAGCCTCACCCCGTCCGATGCTGAGGGACCAAGTGGTGGGACAGTGGGGTTCGACAGAAAAGTGAATGCTTTCTCACTTTACGATGTTAGTGTGGAAAAGTGCTGAAGGGTTAAAGCCAGGTCGTGGCTGCATCCAACAGAGATGTATGAGTGAAATCCTGCCTTCACTCACATGAAGTTTTCTTGCCTTTGTTTCCATCTGTATGAAAATTTCCTTTTGGCCATCTCCCTGTGGTGTTGTTGCCCTGCTTAGTGTCTGTGTTGCCTTTTTCTACTAGATTAATTTTGCTTTCAGATGATACAGAGATCACGTGCAAAGCCACCAGGTTTTCTGTAAAACCTCTTTAATATCCGTCTGGGATACTGGGAACACTGGAACTGGGCTGATGTCTTTTGCCTTCTACCTTGACTAACACACTTTACATTAAAATTTAAGTCTGGCAAAGGATGTGTTTTACTTGACTTGCTCATCTCCTGGAGGTTTCATGTGACTTCCCCATCTGCCCACAAAGTCATCCAGCTACAGTGGTTGCTGTGTAGCTGCCTGAAACCTATTACTTTTTTCTTGTTTCACCAACAGATTTGTGTTTATAGGTAGTCATCTCAATGCACATAAAGATAGGCTAATGTGTATTAACATTAGCGTGCTTGAATTGCTGTGGTTTTCATGCATTGAAAAAGAATTGCAGATAAAGCTGGGATTGTTTCTGAATAAATGTTTGAGTGTTCAGTTTTGCATGTGTTAGGAGTTTTCCAGCTGGCATGTGGGACAGTGTCTGTCTCTGGTAAGAGCATAATCATATATGGCAGTGTAAATGAATTTCTGGCAGGGGTTCTTCTGTTAGCAGTGCTGCTAGTTAGTGGCAGGGTTTGGCTGTTTAGACCTTTGTTAATGAAGCTGGAACTAGTCATGTCTTAGTTGAGATTTAGTAGATGCTTCCCAGGGAATGATGTAAGGGCTCATTGCAACTCTTTAGAAGTGAAGGCAAAACAGCGACTGATATTTGCAGAAATTAAAGCCTCATTACTGATGGCTGAAGAGCTTTTGTTGTACATGTTGCTTATTTTGTGCTGATGTGGTGGTATCCAGACACTGTGAATGGCTTCAGGTGATCTGGGCACCCATTGTTGTGTAGCTGGCAAGGTGGCAGCAGGGTGACAAATCCCTTCCTGCTTGCAAGATGCTTCAGCACCGGGGTGGAAAAATCTCAAACACTGCTGCATGCTTAACAGCAACTGGAGACCAGGACTTCAAACAAGGTGTATGGGGAGGGCAAGAACAGAATCATTTTGGTATTTTCAACTGATTCACACTGCTGTTATGTACACCATACTTTTCTCTTGTGAGCAAAGACTGTATAACTTGTGGGCCAGGAAGGTCACAATAGGGTCTTTCTGAAGACTTCCCATAACTGTCTCTGGACAGCCACAACAGTTGCTGTCACTCAGACTTTGGGATGTAAAGAAAGACCTCTTGTGAAATAAGGTAAATGGAAATCCTGCAGACTTTGGGCCTAAGTACTTACAAGGACCTCACCATTTGGTGACACAGTCCTGACTTTCATTTCTGATGTTACTGTGGGGGCCACATACAGTGGCTTTGAGTGTGAATGGATTCTGACCAGCAAAAAAGATCCTCAAATTCAGAATAAAAGCAGAGCATTGAATGTTCCTATTACATAGTGGCAAAGTTCCTCCCATTACCTTGCTTAGGCACATCCAAGGGTTTAGAAGAAGGTCTAGACCATGGAAGGCTGGTCTGTGACATTGATGTGCTGGCAGCCTTGAGCAGTGATGGGCATCCTAGGGTTAAAGTGACCCCACAGTTTTTCTGTCTTCCTGAAGCTTCCTATGGGAAAGGAAGATATTTGTTTTACCAAATATCTCACACTGACGTGCTGTTGAGCTTGGATAATTTCTGAACAAGTCGACTCGGGTGTTGCAACAGTGTTGGCATTGCCAAGCAATCAAAGTGGATCTGTGTCACTGTAGATGTACCCACTTTTAATGTTACTCAGACATCCTGGCTTAGTTGTCCCTACAGGCACTTGAAGGATGCCTTAGTAGCTGATCTACTAATCTGAAGGGAGCTGTCTGGACTTGAAACTATCACTAGTGAAAACAACATGTACTGTGCCAGTATGAGGCTACTTGTTGGAGTAGGATTGGCTATACCCCACTTGGTATCTTTAATAAAATAATTCATGGTGTTTTTAAACTGTTTTTTAACCCTTGTCTCTAGAGATGAAGTCATAAGATCTGTCCATGTGAAGCAGGATCTAGTCTGGTAAAAATTTGTTCTTTTTTCTGTATGCTCTGGCTTATTTACAGCTGTTTGTTCTTCAGACTGTAAGGTAAATCTGTTTTTCATACAAGCTTGAATAAGCTGTGCTTGGACTGATGCTCACTTGATTTTTTAAAATGGAGTTTCACTGAGTATTTTATTGCATAGCAGCCGTGAGACCAAGTCTTACAGTAGTTCTTATCTCTAACACTGTTCAAAAACCATTTTTCTTCCATCCTGAACACTGTTGTGCAATTTTAAGTAATACATTGGAAGGATCTAGTCCTAATGGATATGAATAACTCTATTTAGAGAAACAAACAAAACTCATCCAAAATCTCAAAACTTTACCACCAACTTTAAGGTGGTACCCAGGTCTGAGAAAGCATATTGTCACATAGCAAGTTCTTCTATCATGGAGTGATAGGGATTTTTTTTCCCATTAGTTTCTTGTGTTATACATCCTGCTTTCAGTAATTTTTTTTCCCACCTTTTTTTTGGGCAGGCTTAATGCTCCTTGCTTCCCTATGCCTTCATTATTCTTTGGACTTCTTCCATGCTTCATCCTTGGTGCTTTTTGGAGGCTTCCGATGCACCTGTGTCTCCACAAAAGCCATGGTGGTGGCAGTGGTGGCATTTCTCCCGGGAGAAGGATAGTTGTTGGTGGGTAGTGAGGACTGGTCCTATGGCATTTGCACTGCTGGGCCGTGCACAGGGCACTCATTCTCCCCAAAAGCGGAGCTAGGCCAGTGATGTCCTTAGGCATTCCTGTCCCTCCTCTCCCATGCTTTACCCTTTCCCTTACTGACCAGCCTCCTGTGACACCAACACCTTGCTACACACTTCTGTTCTCCCACAGCCCGTGAGGTATCTCTGTCCAGACTGTCTGGGCTCTATGCTATTTTTCCACTTTGTCACCTAGAAGCAGGGAAATGGATAATGTAGGAGAGAAGCTGCTCTTGAGAACTGCTGCTTGTGTACCTGCTTTATCCTTCCATTTAAGAAGAAAGATAAAAGCTAAATGGAAGACCTCACTTTTCCTTATTCTTCTGTAGTTACTGAGAAGCCTGATTTTTTAGACTAGATTCTATTTGTGCTTTTCTTGAAACAGCAAACTGCTGAAAGTGTTCATCAAAAATGTATGGGCACACATTAAAATCTTTGGTTTAATATACAACCTGTTTTCAGCATGATTAGGCCATCAGCACGCTATGTCATGAGGCTATTTTGCCACAGGGCTGGGAAGAGTCTAATCTCTACAAGGTACAAAACAAAGTGTGACCTCATGAAGCAACTATCTGAGCCCCAAAGCTGCTTTTCTTTCTCCCAGCTGTACTAGGCAAAGTATCTTGCTTGCATTATAGTGTCAAGAGGACCACTTTTGAATTATTTTGGCTTTATGGCTTGGTGAGTTGTTCTTAGCATAAATATATGGCTTACCATCTAGACAGTCCTTGGACATAACCTTCCTTTGTCTTTGAACTTCAGCCCAAGGTCCAAAAGTCATAACTGCTGGCACTTGTCATGCTAAACTCAATTTAAAATATTCTTTGATTTGAGGATGCTAAGAGAAGACAAACTTTGCTATTTTTCACTCTTTTTTCCTTATGAATGCAGTTCTACAAGTAGCCAAGAAAGGTCTGGAAGATCATGTTGCTTGGTGGTAAACAAGGTTATGATGTGCTTTGTTGCCACACAAACATGGGCTGTACAACCAGCTGAAGGCAGTGCCTGATTGCTGCAGAAACAATTTCTCCAACAGATTTCAAAGTTATAGTAGTGCTTTATAGACATAATATTTCCTCTTATTTCAGGGAAAGAATGCACCCAGGATGAAAGCACAGCTGCAGCTATCTTTGCTGTTCAGATGGATGACTATTTAGGAGGAAAGCCTGTGCAGAGTAGAGAAATTCAAGGATATGAGTCTACTGAGTTTGTGGGTTACTTCAAAGGAGGAATTAAATACAAGGTAAATAGTCTGTCAAAATGTATTCTAAAATTGTATGCAGCATTGTTCCCCATGTAAAAATCAAATGTTTTCTTTTAAATGCAGATTTTAAAAATTGTTACGTAATGTTTAGTGGGCTTGGATCTGAATGACCCATCTTAAACTACAGGAGTTCCAGTACTCTTACAGAAAGCAGCAGCTCGTTTGCTGGCGCCTCTTCCGATATGTGAAAAACCTTTCCTAATTATTTTTTTCCCCCAAAATAAAGGTGTCCTAAAATTTCATACCTGTGTGTCTAAGGGAGCTCACAGTAGAGACTCTGTGTCTGGGAGGTGTTAAATCTTACTGAAATATTTTCTGTGTTGTAGACTGAATAATTTTGTTAAATGCAGAACCCAGTGTGCTCCAGTGGTTAGAAACATGAATAGAATGGAAAAGACCAGAACCTCTCTTGAATCTAAAATTGGTGCTTTTGCAGTCCTACTGCAGTTTATTTCTGAAGTAGATAAAAAACCCTCCCAAATACTTTTCACAAAAGTTTTATCTTTTGGAAAGGTGTAGTGTCAGCGTCCTTGTGTCACTTCCAAAAGCTGAATATCTGAAAGGTAATTTTTTTTTTTTTGTAACATCTGTGGGAATTTTTTAAGAAAAAAGTAATGTATCTCCTGATAATCTCCCCATAGTAGAATCTCTGGCAGCCATGGCTCAGTCAGGTTTTTTTTTTTTCCCATTATGAAGGTTTGTAATTTCTCACAGTCTACACAACCAATTTTAAGCTTTTAACTTTGCTTGCATAAGAGAGCTTGGCAGTGATGTGTCCAAATTATTACATTTTGATTTTTTTCTTTGTAATTTCAAGAGCCAGTTTCTGTTCCAACCCAAGGTCTGGGTCTCCCAGAGGAGTGGAGAATGCTGCCCACAGAGGCAGACAGCCAAGCCAGTTTACAGGATTGTTTATATTTATATTTACATTTACAGATTGTAAATCAACAGTTTATTCTCACTTCCCCTAGTTTGGTACTACTTGCAAGGTTGACTCCTAAGTTGCAAACATTCCTTTTATAAAATTACAGAGCTGCTGTGGAATTATCCATCCATCCACATGTAACCAGGGACTAAAACCACCCAGAACGCTGACATTCAAGTTTGGAAAACTTCAAAAGGAGCTGCATATTTCTCTGCTTTTCCTCAGTCCTTGACTTTTGTCCTAACAATGGGTTTCAGTATTACCTAATCCTCTGGAGGATGTAAGAGACTGCTGTAAATTCTGTGTTTTCTCTTTCCCTCTTTATCTAAACAGGGTGATATCTGCTCCCTTGGCTAAAGGTTCACACCTGAGAGTTCAGCAGCAATGGTGTCTGTCTGGTCTGTGCTCAGCACTCTTAAACACTGTTATTTTGTCTTGCTTCTTGCTGCATAAACCATTTTTTCCACTGCCAGCTCTTCATCTGTAGCAAAAAAATAGTAAGTTCGCAGAAATCAAGCTGAAATAAAGCTGTCTGCTTTGTTCTGTTTTATTCAGGCAGGTGGTGTTGCCTCTGGATTTAATCATGTTGTTACTAATGATATGAGTGCCCAGAGGCTGCTGCATATCAAGGGCCGGAGAGTTATAAGAGCCACAGAAGTCCCCATGGCTTGGACCAGCTTCAACAAAGGAGATTGTTTCATTATTGACCTTGGAGCTGTAAGTATTTCCTAGAGCAAAACACTGAAAAGTAAGAGAAGCAGCAACCCTTCTAAGGCCTGAGTTATCCCCTTAAATTGAAAACTGATTTTGTCACTGTCACCAACAGAAAGAATCTGCTTTATAAAGTCAGTTTAAGTGCCACACCACTCGGGAGGTTTGAAACTACCCCAAATGTTTCCTGAAGTATACAGAGATTATCTGTCAAGAAACAGTGCTCTTTTCCATTCCAGGCATTGGGATTTTTCACTACTGATTTTTGAATAGCTTAAACTGTTCACAGTAAGTCCAGTCTGACCTTTCCACTATCTACCAGCTGAATGGGATCAGTGCTAGTGTTCAGAGCAGAACACAGATTCAACCATTCTCTTAAGAGCATTTCTTCATAGTCATAAATCTTTGATAGTGACAATTGACTCTAAAGAAATAGCTGCAAAAGTGGTTATAAAACTACTTGAATATTTCAAGAGATCACTTGAAAAACAACCCCATGCTTTAAGGTTTTCAACTGAAAGCAAGTAGAGAGAGTGCAGAAGAATATGGACAGATAAGATAATTTTACTTGCTTCAAATGACTTGAAGTGTAGTACTGTCATCTGAGAATACATGCTAAAACTTTCTCATTCTAAAAGTAGCAGCTGGGATGTAGGCCACATTAATTAGATGCTGGTTACCAATTTGAAATTATTCCCATGCCTGATATGCTCACGTGTATAAAATGGAAAGCCTGTGAAAGGCACTAGTTTATCTGCAGTTGATTTTTAACTAATGTTTCACAAGGAAGTGGTCAGCTACTCCAAGATTTCAGAGTTCCCCTGACCTATTGAAAAATGAGCTCTTCTGACCTCACATTATGTATTGGGCTTTTTCCTCTGAAAAGCATCCCCTAGTGTGACAGCTGAAGATAATATAGCTACTTGATACTAATATGTCTTTGATTTTTATTATGCTTTACAGCCTTCAGATGGAACACCAACCAGTGTTTTCTGAACATTATCCTATTGCTCTTATGTCAGTGTAGTCTAATAATCTGAAACAGCCTGGTGATCAGTATCCAAAGTTGTCTCTCAATGTCACTTTGCATAGAAGACCCAAATCATCTATTCCCTTTCAGAATTAAGCCATGGGAGATGGAAAAATTGGAACTAAACATTGCTAGAGAATACTGCTTTTGCAATCAGGCTGTAATCCAGCTTGAGTTTTCTGGGGTTAACCTCCCATGGACACACTATGGAACTGGATGTAAATTCAACTTGTCCTGACCCTTATTGTGCTGCAGTTAGGCAGTTCACCTGGAGTAATTACTCAGATCACACTGCAGACAAGGCAATGACACTGATGAAATGCACTATGGGTGTATTGCAGTGTTACGCTTACAGCTTGGGGTCCATCCCTTTTGGTGAGAGGAGAGTGCTGTCACTAAGCAATTTAAATGTAATACAGCTTTAGAGTCTTTATCTGATACTGAATGTGCGTTGGGAGCCTTGTTCTTTTTTCCTGGTGTAACATCACTCCGGTTTCTGATTCCTTGTTTGACAAGACAGAGGTCAAGCAGAAATGCAACCCTGTGCCTTCGTAGGAAGAAAGATTAGATGTTAACAATATCTAGATCTCTTTTTTTTTTTTTTTTGCCACTCTACAGGAAATGTAAGTCAAATCACATGACTAATAACAGTTCTTGGTCTTGTCATGTCAATTGTGTAAGAGAGATGGGTGATCTTGGATGTATTGACAAGTTTAAGAAAAAAGTGTTTCAGCTTCTTGACATTCATAGTAATTTCATCATAGGTTGTTATAACATATAATATTGTAATCTTATTATATTACAATTATGTTATAATTATATTATAAACCAGACAATGTTTGAGGGAGATGGAAAGGCAATGTGTGACATAGTTCAGGATGAAGATATGCAAGTCTAGTGAAGTACCTGTAGATAAATGGATGTGATAGAAAATACTGTGTCACAGGGGCAATCTTGAGCAAGTTTTATAAGAACTATATTTCAAGCTGAAATAACTGTACTTCAGATTCAAATTTTCCATGACTAGAGATCCATTGTAAATGGGTGAGTCTTTGAGTTTTATAGGAGCTCTTAATTGAATTTAAGGGTCCTTTAAAAAAAAAAAGAGATTTTTGGCTCAAGTAGATTACTTAATAATTGAAATAAAATTAATCTTAAATAGGATTGCTTTCAAGTCTTGGACTTTGAAAAGCCTTTATTGCAGGGCACTACAGGCTCATTGTCTGAGAATAATGGGCAGTAATTGCATAAAATAATGAGCTTATGGTCAGTGTTTTCAATATCAAATTATTGTAGTGTGTCAAATAAGATGAATTTCCGAGATTTACTTTCCCCAGTCGCTTAGCTAACCAGAAGGATGGTCTCCATGGCACTGCAAATTTGCTTGTGCAGTCCATTTCCTTGTACACTTTATCAAGCCACTTATCTAATATAATGAAAAATTATTTCAGTTTTCCCATTGAGCTCCATTACTGCAGTATTTTAAACTCATGGTTTGAACAGATAGGGAAAATTACAAAAGGTAATAATGATTAGGAATAAAATAATTACTAATCACTAGGGTTTCCCTCACAGGGAATAATGCTTTAAGCAAAAAGCATTTGTGTGCATTTCCAGCTAGGTTCACATATTTACAGTTCAAGTTCTTATGGTTATCTCATAGCTACATCATAGAATAGCTTTGGTTGGAAGGGACCTTTAGAGGTCATCTAGATCAATTTCCTGTGCAATGAGCAGGGACATCTTCTCTAGCTCAGGTTGTTCTGAGGCCTGTTAAACCTGACCTTGAATAAAGGTTATTCTACCTTGACTGAGTGTTCTGATCGGAGTCAAACCTTGGCTGAAAATAAGATAAAAAATAGTGTTGTAACTGCCTGTCTCCTTTTTTGAACCGGAGTTGACATTGCCATATTTAGTGCTGTTCATGTGAGTACAGTGTGGACTTCCCATCCACTGGCAAATCAAACAGCTTTTGCTGCAGCCCTTCCACAGACTTGGGAAACCTCTTTTCTGAGCCTGACCCCACCCTTAAAAGTGGCCCATGTGGCCCTCTCACATGTGCACAGCCCACACAGCATCTCAGCTGATGTGGTACTCATGAGGAAGCTGCAGACTGCATGAGGTCTCCCCCCAGTCTCCTCCAGGCTGAACAGAACAAGTGACCCCAGCTGCTCTTCACATGGCTTCTCCTCAAGGCCCTTCCCATCCTGTCCTGAGCTATCCCACCTGAGAGGCACCAGGATGGGTTTGACAGTTCTTCGTGGCCTTAAAGTGTCTGGCCTTGCCCTGTGTTCCCCTTTACCGCCAGATGCAGCTCTCTCTCTATCACCCCATCCTCCAGCCACCTCCCCTTACACGCATCCCTTTTTCCTTCTGCATCATCAAGACAATTCTCAAAATGGGAAGGGCGTGGAAAATGATCACAGAGGGCAAGGAAAAAGATGAATCATTATCCCATTTAGTGAATAATGTACATACAGTTTTCCAGGCTATTTTAGTATTTATCTAGATTGATATGTAAATATACTGTATATGTGTTTATTTCTGATAATTGTCAATTTCCTTGGTTTAAAGTGGGAAGGAAACTTGTAAGTATTGTGAAATTCACCCTGTGTATATTGTATTCTGCTGATTTACAAAACTGGAATGTTGAGATGTGTTGATAATTTGGGTAGTTATCAAAACATGAGCACAAGTAATGGGAGTAACAATACTATAAAGCAACATAAAGTGATCAGCTGATTTTATTGAAAGCTTGTCAACTCTGTTTGGGAAACTCTGCTGTAGTGACCAGCAAAAATATTCTCTGTGTATTTGTTTGGATGGAGCTTTGAAAAATGCAAGATTTGATTCTCTCTGTCTGTTTTATCTCTCTGTTGGGAGACAGCAGCAGTGCCACGAGCTGAGTGACTGCAGAGGGCACGCAGAGTGCTGTGCACTGCTCAGCCCCCTCAAAGAAATTAAGAGAATTGTTAAAATAAGGGATGGAGAAGGATGTGTGCTAACTACCAATGAGTTTTGAGGTTGGGCCTGATTGCAGCTAGAAAGTTTTGTCAGTACGGTAAAAGCTCTGCAGATGAAACATTACACTTCTCCCAAAGGAAGAGTGCAGCTGGGTGAGGTGATAACTATAGCTCAAGCTAAATGAAGACTGAAGGTAAACTGTACTCACCTGTCCATCCTTCCTGTTCCTATAGTGGTGCTTATAAAGTGATTTATGAACTGCCAAGAGGTTGCTGGTTTGAAATTTAAGAGCCTGCAGTGTTCTTAAAAACAACTTGTGCTATCTAGCAATCAGTGCATGTATTTCTCAAGGGCTCCATGATTCGGAGTGAAAATTATGATGTTAGAACTCAAAAGTATGAGACTGAACAGAGCTGTTGTGATCACGTATCTGTCAGTATGTTCCGACTTGAACTCTTGACATAATAGGTATGTCAAAAGAAGAAAAATTGTTGCCTTGCACAAAGACACTAGAAAAAATACATCAAGAAAAAAAGGCTGGCTTTTTATGACAGCTGTTTTTCAAAAAAACTTGGTATAGATTAAATTATGTTTACAAAAAGAAAAGTAACTTCTGCTTTTTAATAGTAAAAGACCAAGAGAACATATCCTTGCTTCATGATTACGACCATGGGATATGATTCAGCATCTCATTGCAACCTCAAGTACAGTTGCCTTGGTCACTTCTGTAATCTCCTTGCCTTCTTGCCTGCACTATCTCTTTTATGTGGCTTTGATTCCCTTCTGTTAGAGAAAACAGTTCACAACAGGCATATTAATTGCTTTAGTAAAGTCACTGTTAAGGTATAGACAGGGCTGGAAGAGCAGATTCTTGAATTTTACAGTTTATCACTGTAAGTTTCTGCTTGCTTTCCCTGGCACTAACAACTGACTCATGTTGTTTTTCCATTCACATTTTTCTCCTGCAACTAACCTCTTCCCCAGTTTCCCCTAGTTGAGTGTTAAACTCTTGCTTGTGCTGTAGCAGGGAGCTGCCAGACAAGTAGCAGAGCTTGAAGAACTAAAGTGCTTTAGTTCTTTATTAACTTTATAGACTTATTAACAGCATTAAAATGTTGTTATATCTATTCAATGTGTATCTTTGTAAGCAAGCATCTTAATTTTCCTGTAATTCTGTGAACCAGTTACACCAGTAGTGTAAATGCCAGCATTCTGGAAGTTTCTATAGTCTCCAAGTCATCAGATGGAAAAGCCCCCTAATATTGATCCTTTCTCCCCCACTGCCCCCCACACCTTCAGAACATTCAGAGTATGGATTTTTCCTTCATATTCTATGGACTGGAAAGTTTCCCCTCACTCCTACTTGTACACAGAAAAGCAGCTGATCACTTAAGCTTCAGGTGGGCTGGACATATATGTACACACAAGGATTCAGTGAAGTTAGTTTGCCTCCTGATGTAGGAAATCCAGATGTTTTGCTTCTTGAGTTGCTGTTACTTAGAATGAGTATTCACCCTTAATGCACTTTGCTATAGCAAGAGCTATTCCTAGTGCATACAAGCAAAACAGGTATGAGAGGAAAAATGAATGTACTAAGTGTATGATTCTGCTACAGCTGACTTATTTTTAGTCTGAAAATTTGTTCCATTTGAGTCAAATGGGAGACTCTGAAGATGGGTTACAAAGACACCATTGTAATTATACTAGGGCCAGGCTCATGGTGGCCTCAGCAGCATTCTGGCTGAATGAATTTGGAGCTTGTTTTGGATTATCAAAACTCCACAACTTTCAATAGTTCACTGTGTTGCAGTTTCAACAAATGTAAAAGGCAGATTTAATGCATATGTGAAATGAGTTGGGTTTTTTCTTTCCCTGCCTCTATCAAGAATTCAACAGTCACGAAAGGAAAAAAATATTTAATAACTTATAGAGAAAAATGCCTTCTGAAGCCTATATTAATCTATATGAATCCAAACATTCTTCTTAATATATATTGCCAGTTCCAAAAAAAAAGGTGGATGTCAATGAACTGACAAAAAGTGCTGTATTCTAGTAATTTTTATTCAGTTTTACTGGTCAGTTATTTTCCCCACCATGTGGACTCTTTTTTTCTTGATTTAACACCTTTTTGAACTTAAAAGAAACAACTCCACACTCTTGCTTAAGGGCTCTTTGTTTTATTTCCAAAAACTGGTATTTGCATTTCAAACACCAAATGTAATTTGCAATTGTTTAATAAATACTTAGAATTGAAGGCATTAGAAGCATTTCTGTTGCTTCCAGTTAATATATAAACTTTTTTCCAAGGTTATTTCTATTTTGTATTGGCATTTCTCCTTTATACATATTAATTTTAATTAGGGGACTAGACTTTGTTAAAGTACAGTTTCAGCTAAAATGAACTTGTGCCTTATCAGAGCAGCTGCTCACTAATGGCCGGGGAGTCTCAGCTGAGTGCATGCCAATTATTTTGATGATAGCATGATAAGATGTGTATAAAAGCTTTGCCAATATCCATGCATGTTCCGTCTGCCTCTAGCTTTGCTGGCTTTTTTTTCTACTTCCTTCAGGAGGGGCACACTAGGAGTGCTGGCTTCTTTGGGGACCCTTACATCACAGCTTCTCTCCTCCTGGCCCACCTTTCCTTATAAGGCTCATCAGCCTTTCTTCTAGCCCTTCTTCTGCTGTGAAACCACTACAGTGGCCTTCTGTGATGTGGTTATTTGCCTGGGCTCTGATTGGCTTCTGAACAGAAGCAGCTAAGCCAAAGGGAAGAGAGGAATCAAGGCAATTATGATTTTACAAACGTTCTTTTCTTGCTTTTAGCCCTTTAGTCTGAATTGTGGGGGTAAAGTGACTGCAGTATGGTGTTTCACAGGAGTGAGCAGATTTAGCTGAAAAGTTTTCTCTTGTGCTAAGTCCCTCTGCTTTATAGCTGTACCTCTGCTGCACCAAATGTTGTGGTATAGAGGAATGGAAGACAACGTCCTGACTGACAGACACTGAGTCAGCATAAGTTGCATCATGTCAGCATGACAAGATCCACACTATAGATTTTAGCTGTCTCATCTAAGAGTGGTAATTTTTTTTTTTAATTAAGGTGCAATTACATTCTGAGAGCATGTTCTGGTGTAGCTGTGGGCAAAGGTGGACAGGTTTAAGGTGTATCAGGGCCTCCCAACAAAGTAAAGAGGCATACCAGCTTGTGATACTTGGCTTAAATTCTTTCCTTAATGAAAGCTTAAATGTTTATTTCAATATTTTAAGATTAATGAGACATAGTCTCTTAAATATTTCACTGTTATTTTCTACCAAAATTGAAGTTTTGCCACAAACTTGCTTTAAATTAGAGTTTTGAAACGTATTTAATTTGTTTAGCTTTTAAATGTCTCTTCATGTAAGAGAATGCAAATCAGCAATTACATTAGGGACCTAGAAATTAGTAGGTATTTCAACAAAGGCAAAGGTTTAAAACACTTGCATGTTTAGGACATGTTCAACTAGAGCAAAACTTCTTCATGGACTTAAGCTTTTTGCATTTGCTGTCATTGTCCTTGCTAAGATCCACAGAAAAGACCACAAAAGATTAAGAAAAAAGAGCGTATTTTCATTTGCCTCCAAACTAAGAAGGCTGCCAGTTGAATACAGAGGTGGCTATGTGTTAAAAGGGAAAAAATTGTTTTTTATGTCACCTCTGAAATAAGTGATTTTTTTGCTTGTTTTTCCTTTTCTTGCTCTACATGCCACTTGGGCTGGAGCAGGAAGCAGGAGGTGTACTCTCACAGTGCCCCTCCGCCCAGGGGAAAGTGCCAAGGTGCTCTTGCTCAGGGTTACACATGAGCCATGCATAACCACCCTGATGCACACTTCTGTGTGGAAGCTAAATGTTGGGTCATTTTTAATGAGGTGTAGAAACCTCACGTGACTTGCACAAGGTCACTCTGCAGGCCAGAAGCTAGTAGGCGTGAGAGCAGTGAATTCTGATACTCTGACTAGAAGACCTAACTTTGTCCCCAAAACATGCAGTTGAGGGGGGATGTCGTTCTGACCACAGTGTGCGTGGCACGGACCAAGCCTGCCTTCCCAACCTCTCTCAGGAGCTCTAGGGTGGTCATTGTGATTATTCATTACAACATTTTCTCACCCTCAGCTGTTAATTGTCCCACCATAATCTGACAAGTATATTGATATCAAGAGACATTAATATAGGGCATCTCTCTCAAAATTCTGCTTAAGAGATTTAAGAAAATAAATACTGCTGGTACAAATGTCTGAAAATAAGCTGGGCTTGGCACAGGAATCACTGATGAATGAAGCTCCTTTTATTTTGAGGGGAGTGAACACTTGAAGTCTGTTTTCATTTTAATGGAAACATTTTTTGTCAGCCTGCCAATTTCAAATAAAGTTAGCAAAACAAGCCTAAAAATAGTGAAGGTGTAGCACAGTTAGGAAATTATGAAAGTAGTGAGTGAACTAGAGCTAAATATCATATTTTGCCCATAGTTGAGTACGTTATTTATATATCTAAAAAATAAATGAATAATAAAATACAACCCAAAAGCTTAATGATCTGTTGGACATGGTTAGGTAACTAATTGACTGTACTTTAGGTAAATCCAGATCTAAACATTAGCATTCTCAAGAAGTGGCTTTAACTTTTAAAAATCTATTTTTGGTTTTTAAGTTGTTGAAAATCCCCATCTGCCTAGAGGTTGAAATGTTTAAGTTATACCAGGAAGATAAACTTGTAAATTTTTAGCTCACCTGCTCTGCCATGAGGCCTCAAAATTAGATACATGGAAAATGAGATGATTTTACTTCAGAAGAGAAAATTAACTAAATCCAAGCTCCTGAAAGTTTCTATCACTGAATGCTTAAGATATTTTAGTGCTCATAGTAAATACATTAAAATATTATATACTTTGGGACATTTTCAGGATTTGTGCCTGCTCGTTTCCTTCTTTTTGATTATACAGTACAAGATGTTTAACTTTCAGTCTTTTAATAAAGAATAGTGTCTTTATTCTCTAGTGCTGAAAAGAATCAGATTCTTGTTTCTCTAGCTTTTAAAATCAGTATTTTTAAAATAACCGTGGAAGGTGGAGCTTATGAACATCCAGATGAAGGATGTTTTCAGACACGGCTTGTTGGTTCAAGTGGTGGCTTATGCAGCAGAAGAAAACCTGGAACATGGACTCCATAAGGAAAGTAATGAAATCTGTAAATCTTAAAATCTGAAATCTATTACTGTATATTTTTAAAGGTCCTTCTTCTTCCTTAGGATCATTTAAAGCCTAGAGCCTGTGGACTGTAGGACAGCTCAGTTTAGTCACTTGCTGACTGAAGGCAAAGTGGGACAATAAACTCTGAATGAGGAGTAGCTTGGGTGCAGTGGGGCCTTTAGGAGATGCTGAGAAAGAAAAGTGAATTTATTGTCCAAGAAATAAAGGTTTTTGTAATTTGCAGTGGCAATTTAAGTCTCACAATATCCTTTGTGATCAGTACAGCAAATACTATTCATTTTGTAGATGTGACTACTTGTTTGAGGTTGCGTCAACAGGTACCAAAAAACCAAGAGAAGGCCAACAGGTACAACTGAAGCTGAACTTTTAACCTTTGTGAATGAGTAATCTCCACAAATTGCAGCATCAAAGCTGAGATAAGGCAATAGCTGTCTAAATTCTTCCCCTCGTTCTCGGTTACAGGACTTCTCTCTCTTCCTTATTGCTTCTATAGATTGTGGGAAATTAAGAATTCCTGTTTATTGCTGCAATATCTCTAGTGACTCCTGTTTTCTCATGTAATTACAAATAAGCTCAATTAATAGCAGGTAGGCCGAAATGAGAATGATACTAAGAAGTCTGTGTTGTGGAAAGTCTCCCCGAATTTGGAAAAAGATGGCTGAAGCAGTGAATGGCAATAACAATTGTATTAAAAAAATCTGCGCATATTGGAACTTTTTACTTTCCACACATTCAATTCTTTAGAAAATTGTTTCTCCAAGTATGAACAGACATTTTCTTTTCCTGGGGAGATATAGATAGTTAGATTTAAGATAAGGTTCAGACCTGAAGCCAAGTATGTCTTCAGATTCTGGATATTTAATAAACTGACCAGAATTTAGAAGCAATTTTTTTTTTTTCTTAAGCCTACAGTCAAGTTGATAAAGCCAAGCTGAAAATCTCACTGCTTTCATTGCATAACATCTGCTGGTTGAAAGGGATATAGCTCTGGGAATCTGTGGTGTAATCCTGACGAAGCTTAAAACTAAGTCTTTGAAGATGCTTTTGAAGGGAAGGGAAGTTGGAAGGGAACAGTGAGATCACTGAGATTGTGGGAGTTTTTTGTATGCAAACTGGTGAAAAGTAACTATGGGAAGTTACTAGCACTGTTTTGCATGCAGATGGCATCAACCTCAGCTGTCTTCTAAAGATTTGCATCTGCTAGTACTGAGAAGCTGTGATTCATCCCTCACTTGTCTTAAACCACCATTTCAAGTACTATTAAAAACCAATAGTAGTCAGCAGAAAGAGCTTGAATTTTTTTTCTTTTAATGATACAGATTTTAACCTTAAATCTAAGTTTTACACAGTTGTATATACACCATAAAACTAAGCCCAAGCAATTTATTCAGTGAGGGCTCTGATTAAATCCTTATTTGCATTGCAGAGGAACACAAACCAGTTCAACCTCTTTTAAAGGTGAAAATGACTGTGTACCTTTATTGCTGTGCTATTTGTGCTATTTGATATAATCACGTGAAGAATCAAATTACTTTCTGCCAGGAGAAGGTGAGGGAAGCAATCAGTCAAGATGAGTAATTTCCTTTGACTAGCTCCTTCCAGTCCAGCCTCTAGCAGCCCTGAAGCTTATGTTTTGCCTCTTTTTAGTAATTTTAAACAAGATCGAAATCTAAAGTCTTTATTCTGAAATGCTTTGAGTTCAGGATGAGTATTGGGACCAAAACTGGGGGTCTGTGGTCTGTGGTGTGGCTGAATCAGGTGACCTGTCTTTGGCTGGTTCTGGTGGCTCCCCTTCTTGACAGGTGCCTTGGGAACATGCTGCATTCTGCTAAACGTCAGCAAAATAAAAACTGGATTAAAAGATCTGAGCTTTTGAGTAAAATGTTTAACCAGGATCTTCCTTGAAATTTTGAAATAATTGGTTTCTTGACACAGATGAGTTCCAGCACTGCTGAAGTAACAGAAGAGGAACTGACATATATAAAATTTGCAGTAGCAAATTTAGGAGTTTCAGGTTCTTTAAATAGCTGAAAGTCCATCTGCAATTGGGATAAAACTTAGTCAAAGCAAAACTCTGACTATTCTGAGCTCAAGTGGCAGCTAAATTATATTATGTAAATATCTTGCATAGTACAGCATCACAGAATCAAATAGGTTGGAAAAGACACCTGAGATCACAGAGCCCAACCTATGACTGAACACCACGATGTCAACTAGACCACGGCATGAAGTGCCACATGCAGTCTTTCCTTAAATACCTTCAGGGATGTGACGCCACCACCTCCCTGGGCAGCCCATTCCACTGTTTATTCACCCCTTCTGTGAAGAAATTTCTCCTAATATCCAACGTAAATCTCCCTGGGGCAATTTGAGACTACGTCGTAGATACTGCAAATATCTACGTGACTTAGCAAATCTCTTCTAGAAAGTGTATCCGATATATGTGGCTTCACTGATGTTCTGGTGGTTTAGATCCAGTAAGATAATTATTAATAAAATAAATTTCGTAATTTTGCCAAGTTGAATCCTATTGCTAACATGTGTGTTCTTTTCATTATTTTAGGAAATCTATCAGTGGTGTGGCTCATCATGCAATAAATACGAGCGGCTGAAAGCTACTCAGGTTGCTATTGGCATTCGGGACAATGAACGAAATGGAAGGTCTAAATTGATTACTGTGGAAGAAGGGAGTGAACCAGACCGGCTCATAAAGGTATTGTAATGTGCAAGCCAGTTGCTGACATAGCTGTGAATATAAAGTGTTTACACCTCAGGAACTAAATCGGATTGGGCTGATGCCAGGAAGACAGATATAGACTATGACTATAGTAGGCCAGTTTATACCTTTTCCTTCCTTATCCAAGCAGTGTTAATTGGGTGTTAGAGTCTGAGATAATTAATCATCTGAGAATACTTTTTCAAGAACTAACTGTTTGTGGTTTTGAGTTAGCTGTACAGTGGCTGAATTAACAGCATGGCTCATACCTGAGCCGCACTACCTGCTCTGTGTGAGAAATGAGCATCCAGCTGGGACAGCACTAAAGGAAAGACATAGAATTACTGTGTCTAGAAGATAAAAAAATGTAGCAAATTGCATGTTGATGCAGGAGGTCATGCACACTGCCTTACATACTTTTGCTTCTATTCCAAGATCATATTCTCCTAGCCTCTAGTAACCCCAGTGAGCCCCTTCCTTGTATGTTTAGAAAGTTTAACCATTTACTGAAAAAACTCAGATTTTAGATTTCATAACTGAGCTGATCAAAGTAGAGTGGGAAAAAAAGTCCCAAATTTATGGATTTTTCAGACTTTTAAAAGTTAACACTCATGAGTTGTTGAAGGCCGCATACTAATAAAAGCATTGTCACTTGGCATTTGTTTCCTAAATTAAGCTTTTTCCATTTGTTCTCTAAAAAGGAGGAAGAGGGAAGCAGGGTCATAAAGCAATCCTTCAATAAAATGGAATATATACAGTTAGAATGTTGTCTTGTACTCCAGATTAACTTCAGGAAGTAAAGCTGACAGTGCATGCAGGTGTGCCATTACTTTTTATTTTTGTTGCTGTTTTCATTTGGTGTGGTCACATGCAGTATAACCAGTTATTGCCTAAGCAGCAAAACAGGTGCTGAACTGCCAAGCCATGGCCATGCTGGCTGTGCTGACCCCTTTGGATGGTCTATCCATATACTTGCAAAGACCTTCCTGTGAGTGTGAGTCCAGGTGTGACTCTGCTCAGAAGTAGGGGAAGTGGCCCCCAGTATACCAGAGATTTTTGAAGGGGGAAAAGATCCAAGCAAGCAGTCCTCTCTCTGGCTTTTCACTTCCTTGTACAGACTTTTCACGTTGGTTCTAATGTGGCAGACATTTAACAGCTATAACTCTTGTTACAAGAGCACAGGTTGACAACTAGAGCCCAGCCTGCTGCTCCTGATCTGGATCACGGCACTGGGGTGCATCCCGCTGCAGCTGTGGCTGGGTGGCACCGGGACCCTGCTGGCACGGTCCCCTGGCCACAGCTCCTACTGCCAAGCCTATCCTGGGTTACCACTGGAGGCTCTGCACGGGGCTTCTGATAACCTCACGTGTGAGTTGGGAGCATTGATCAGACCAGCTCCACTTTTCTCCTCTTATCTGTCTGAGGTGCAGATGCAGATAAGTTGAACTTCTATGCCACCACAGTGAGGACACGGCCAGCTGCAGGGCTGGCTGGTGGGAGCCTGGCTGTCTCTCTGGCCCCCCTTCCCCCCCTCCTTAGGCTCTGAGGGGCAGCGATATGCTGCCCTCAGACTGCGTCTGTTTGCCAGACTTTCATCTGTGTGCAACTGGTGTTTTGTAGCAACCTTGACATATGATTAAGAGCAGGAAAACACCAAGGTTGCATTTTGATCCTGTAGTGGCATTCTTATTGTATCAGGGAATGAAGCTTTTCTTCACGTGCATAGCAGTTTATGAAGAAGTTTCTCCTTTTCCTTTCGGATTGTGAATATAGAGGGAAGAAAAATGGGTAGTTCAATGCAACTAGATTAATTGCTTGTATCACCACCCCTGTAATGAGCCCAATTTGAGGAGTGTGTCTGCAGTCAGGGTTTACCTCCTAGCCTGCATCGTGCAGGGTAGCCTTGCTTTTGGAAGTTCTCCTTCCATAACAGGAGCTGCAGCTCAGCTGTGGCTGTCCCAGTCCAAGCTCTGAAATGCGCTGCTAATAAGCCAGTAGGGTGTTTAACCTCACAAATATATAAAACCAATTAATCCCTATTCCTGCTGGAATTGGACTCCTTTCATGGTGCTCTTTGTTTGGGTTTTTCCTTTCTCCCTCAAAATTGTCTCTTAACTGGCTGTTGCACTTTCCTGGGCTAACTGCTGTCGAACTAACATTGTGTTTGTTTCTTCCCTCCACATCAGGAAGGGTGAGTTTTTGGCATCTCCAGCTTTCTTAGAAAAAGGTTTATTTATATTCTAGGGAAAAGAATTACATACTTTAAATATTCATTTTGTCATCCAGTATGTCACTGAAATCAGAATGAGATTTCCTAAAATTATCTCCTCTGAAAAATGTCAGGAATGATTTCCCTTCTTGTAAGCTAGAAATCTGCTTCCATATCAGTGGCCAAACTGGCTCATGCAGTGCCCGTAGAAGTGCGTTGACATGCTTCAGGCAGGGGCTGACATACCCACCATGGGTACCAGCAGAAGGAGCCAAAAGTGATCTTACTCCAGCTCCACAAGCACAGAGTTGTGACTCCCAACCAGGAAAGCAAGACTTCTGTGCCTACAGCCCACCACAGAGGCAGGACACAGGCTGGCTGAACTAACCCTGCCACACTTCTATCCTGCTGTGGGATTAGCAGAGGCAGCAGTGCCACGATGAGGGGGTGTTTCCCGGCCAGCCCACTTTCCTCTTGGGAGCTGTGGTGGGTGAGGTGAACTTGTCTGACAAGCGTAGTCACCTGCTCCCAACTACCATTTTTAGCAAGAACTGGGAACAGGCTGCACTGCTTGAATTTGCCCATGGGAAAGAACGGTCTAGAGCCACTGTAGGACTGGATGAATTGCTGTGGCAGACCAGCAAGATACGGCTCTCCCTGGGAAAGGAGAGATACTAGAAGCTGGGTATGTGAGTAGTTTTGACAGCAGCAAGCCTTTTTTTCATCTGCTGTAGTGATCACAGGCCACTTGGGAACACACAGTGACCATCCTGTTCTCGCACTCAGGAAATGCAGCATGTCTGGAAAGCTCAGACCTGCAGTGGGTGCACAGAGCTTTTCATAAGATGCTTTAGGAATCACTAGAACTCTGTGAAGATGACCAGAAGTTTTCTGTGCAACACATCAGAGGTATTTAATATACCTGGTTTCACCTTTGTGTTTGCGCTTAAGGTGAGGTAGTGCCTGGCAGGTTTAAATAAGCAGTGCTCTGTAGGATTGCTACCTTGGAAAGATAAAAAATAAACAAACCACCTTGAACAAATTGCTGCTGTATATATGTGTATATATATATATACACACATATATACAGACCATAATAAAATTTGCCAGATTCAAATTCTGCTCTGATTTTTGCACATAAACAGCTGAATAGTTACCCATTCTGCTCAATCTTAGACCTGAATGTTCAAATTGTGTTACAGGAAATTTTTCACCTGCATGGGACGAATCCAAAAACACGTCTCAGCAATGCTTGAGTTTGGTAGCTCTAGAGTGACCATGTTAGGATTAGAGCTACCTACACTCCTTTTTTTTTAAGAGAGAGACTAAATATGTGTTTTCAAAGATAACCTAGGACCAAAATCCTCTAGGGTCAGTTGAGAGCCCTGTCTGCCCCCTTGGGCCCACTGTGCTGACACTGATGCTCATCGTTCAGAATGCTGCAGTGGTAAGCAGAGATCTCACAGCACCATTTGTGGATACCCAAGAGGTCACTGAGGCCTGAGAGAGCAGCCAAAGTAACAGGTAGCCGTGCTCAAGACAGGCAATTTTCTAACTCTACTTGGAATCTCTGCTCTAATTCTGAAGAGAGGACAAAACTGGGGAAGCTGTATTTTAAAAATAGTTTCCCGTGATCTTGTTATTTAACATTGTGGGAAGTGATGAACGGGATGAGTCTGTGACTCATTGCACCCAGCTTCCTTTCTCCAGTGAAGTTACTGCCCACTGTTTGACTGATGGATATCTGACCTGTGCTTCTGTTATCAGAGTAGTGCAAACTGGAGAAACAAGGAATCAGAAATTACTGTATTTGTGAAGTTTTCTAGTTGGTCAGCAGGCTGAAGGTGCTTGCGGTAATGCAGGAAACATAGAAAGTCAGTTTTGAGTCATCCAAGGGAAAAATGCAAAGCATCCAATCCTCCATTCATAGTGCACTGCTCCCTTGATCTGGTGTCGTAACTCTAGAGATGAAGTAGAGGGGAGGAGAAAGTCTTAGTATATTTGTTTTCCTATATTTGTGTAATTTGAAATATTAGACACCCTAAAATATTTTTATGATTATAGTACTTTCTGTCAATATAGACTCATCTCCCTGTGATACATTTTAAGTATCTCAGGCAGCTGTGACAGTCTGTAGGGAATAAGAGCCAATGAAAAAGTGGGATAGACTGAGTTTTACCTGAACTAAATCTTGAGCCTGCATCTGCCCCTTCTACTTAATCATGTCATGTTCAGCTAACACTTTTCAGGATGATTCTGCTTTCTCTGCAGTCAAACCTGTCTGATTCACTGAACTGCTTTTTTGTTCTCCTACAAATTACTCTCTTAAACTGCAGCTCTTGGTACCATATGATTGCTGTAGGTTTTACTGCTGAGGCTTTTGTTTTATTTTTGTAAAGGTTTTTGATGTTCATGATTGAAAACAATGAAACCTGAGAAATGTGACAGCTGAGGCCTAAAACCACAAGAAAATGATTAATCATGTTAGTATGCATCTTTGAAATCTCTCCTCTGCCCTTAAACAGAAAGCTCCACCACTTTTGTTTACTCAGCATGTGCAGTTGTCGTGTGCCTGGCTTTGTTAGCATTCTAGTGCACTTACAAGAGGTGGGTCCAAACCTCTCATAAAATACTTGTGTAAATATTCAGCTAGTGTAAATATTGAGCAACAGGGGGAACCCCTTCCTCCTTTCTGATAAAGCAGCCTTTCTCCTCCCTCCTTTTTCTTTAAAGCCCCTAAGCAATGCTTAATCATGAGAATACCTGAATGCCATTGTATTCAATGATGATTGGTTTTGCTTTTGTTGTGAATAAATACTACATGTGAATGGTCTGATCATGTTACAGCCAGTCACACCTTTCTACCTTTGTAACTGGAAAGGGACTGGTAGCACTACACAGTGCTAACTCAGTCCTGTGCTTAAAATCCCAAGAGCACAGACAATAAAGAGATCCCATTGCAAATGCAAGTTACAGAAGCTGTTTCTCTAGAGATCCAAATAATGAAAACGTTGAAAACATGAAGCTGCAGTAAACCTCACATTAACAGAGTAGATGTCTGCCCATATGGACAGAAGAGCAGGATCACTCTTTCCTTTCTTATTAAATTCAAGCCCTTAAAAATTATTTGCTACAAACCAAAGATAATTTCCAAGGGCAGCATGGAGCACAGTGAGCTAGCTGGGAAAAAGCAGGACTTGCTGTGACATGTAACTCATGTAAGTGGGTGTGAGAGTGCAAGGATGTACTTCTCTGAAAGAGCTCGGCAGGTTCCTGCAGTCCCTGGCCCTGTCACATGGATCATTACACAAGGCTGGAAGAGCAGTGTGTGCCCCACCGGTGGAGGGACCGGTTTGGAACACGCTCCTTTGCCAGAGCCAGCAAGAGCAGGATCTGTCATCACAACTCCGCAAAAGCAAGAACTGCTCTTGCTGCTCTCATAACATTTGCATTTCTTCTTGTTCCCTTGCTTTTGGTTGTATTATGAGCCCAAGTCATGCTGAGGGGAGGTTTGTTTGTTTTGTATACAGAGGAGTGGAGGAACAGTGGCAGTGAGGGTGATGCAGGAGGAGGAGGGGCGGTAACTTCTTAGAATAATATTCTATTCTAATCTTTTGTGGAATACAAACTCCAGGCATTTTTTGGGGATTAAACAATTATTTAATTGTGTAGTTTGTACACAGTTTTACTCAAATGCTATGTGTTCATACAGTATGAATTGCATGTAACTATCAGGGTCCAGCCTGACATGTTCACTATCAAGAAAATGCCCAATATGAAAAATACTATAATGAAGTCTTATCTATGGCAAATATGTTAACCAAAATAATATAATTTATTATCTAAATTGAGACAGTTGGAAAAAATAGACATGACTGCAGGGAATTTTGTTAAATAAATACTGGAAATGAATTTAATTCCCAGGGTGGAAGCAGTATTGAACAGTCACATACATAAGGAAAAGGAATGCATTGAGAGAGGTGTGAGGACAATGGAACTGGTACCACTCCCCAGTGCAAAGACTCAGTAACACAGGCACACAGAGGAGTTAACTGTGTTTTCATGAGAATGCAAGGACTTAAAGAAGCTGATGTACAGAAAATAGCAGAACTAGCTGTAGTTTCTATTAGTAATTGCATTGACTACTCAAATGAACAGAGAGCTTTCTCAGGCTGCTTTGAAACTATGGGTCAAATTTACCTCTCAGGAAGACAAATATCACTGGAATAGTTTTGGATATATGCAGGTGCCAGCAAGAATTTGGGTCTTGTCATTCTGAGCAGTAAGAGTTTGTTGTATACGAACTCAAAATAGTCCAAGGGGAAAAACCCTACCCGTGACTGTGTGCCTTTCACAGCAACGTCCAGTCTGAGGGGTGGCAGTTTGCCAATTATTACATTGTTTAATTAATATTTATGATGGACTATGAATGCGAATACAAAGTACAAACCCCTTGCCCTGCAGGGTGCCAGTTTCAAACTGTCAAAACCAGGAGTCCTGTTTTCTTTATAAATGACTGGCTTATCTCCTTCATTAAGGACAGTCCTTTTTCTTGATGTAAACTTGCATTTAAATGACTAAATTACACAACCTGTACTCAGAAGATACACACACTGCCTGGATTCCCAGTACAGCTTAGTTGCTTTGCATCAGCTGAGCATTTGGCCAAGTGTTTTTCCCAGACCCAGGGAGAAAATCAGGAGGGGTTTTGCCAGAGAATGACAGAGGCTGATAAGGAGTAATCTTCCTCAACTTTGGGAGTTACCCACAATATTCTTCAAGCTGCAATTTTCAGTCTTGTCTTCCTAAAGCCAGGTAATTAAACAATAGGGAGCTGAATAGGAGCTGCAGGTGGCAAACAGATCTGAAAGCCAAGCTTCTAATTAAGTCTATAAATATAAATTTCAGTGCCTGCATTGGAAATTTAACTTCAGAAAATAGAATGTTCAGGTGCATCCTACTGCATGGCACGAGCTAAATTCTTTATGAACAGCTCTACAGATGGTTGAAAACCTAATTTCTTATGCCAGGAAAGTTGCTTCTATACTGAGCATTCTAGTGAATTTCTAGGATCCTAATGATTTTCTTGAAGTGCTTGCAATCAGATTATTACGTGTCACTTGCGTTCTTGTGAGTGAGAAAACCACCCATCTTTGTTATGTTTCCTACTTTAGCTGCTGTAGCACTTGCAGGGCTACCACATAAGTCAATTATAATCTTATAAATTACATGTTAGAATATTAATGGAGTTTGTAATGGCTTTTTTCCTTTCTGTGCTAGACTATCAAGAAATCAATTGATGAAAAAGCACTATAATTTTCAGTTATTTAATAAGCATAATTAAGAGAAGGCCAAAGACAAGAGTTGTTAGCACTAATATCCATGTGGAGTTGTTAGTACTTATTTCAACATATCTTCTCACAATGGGAATTTCATGGAGAAGGCCTTAAAGGGTATATTTTCTTTGCTGTATAAAAAGCTCAGAGATATTCTCTTCCTGGAATCCTGCATCTCCCTAAGACAAATGCACCTTGAAGAGATATAATTTTTTTCCTTTTTTTTCCTGTCTCATCCGAGCCGCGTGCAGAGCACCTGGGATCTGTGCACAAGGTTGCCTTTGAGTTTTCATAAGTGAAAGTTCTGTAGTGCAGGAAGGGCTCAGGGAAGAAAACTTTATTGGTTTTTTTAAGAGGACTCTGCATGTGCACAGATTGCTGTTCCCTGTCCAGGCCATGTGAAACTGGAGTAAAAGTCCTCTCACATCTGGACAAGAGTGATGCACAGCTGTATGGAAGAAAGTGTCCCCTCTGTTGTGGGGTCAGTTCAGTATTTTCACCACCACTGAGTGTGTAACGCTGAAGGAATCTGTAAATATAATTATTGTATTTGCTGCAAAGCAGGTTGTTAGGGCCAGGACTTTGCTTTAACTACCTATGGCTTTGATATTACCTGGCTTTACCTGTAGAAATAAAAGGTAGGCAAATTAAGATGGATGTAAATACTGCAGTAATGAGTGCTGCAGCTTCTAACTCTTAAGAGCTGTAAATCATAGCCATTTTGCTGAACATTTTGGCTCCTTTACACAAAATCTGAGGACATGTAGGAACTTAAAGACAGAAATCAATTAGTGGAGGGCACCTAAACTAGAAGGAGAAAATTATTTTCAAAGAGCAAAGCAGGATATATCTCCTAGACAACTCAGTGACAAGAACATTCTTGCTCTCTTTTTCTGTCCTAATGAATATTCAATTTATTTCATCAGCAGGAGGCATTAGAGGAAATCTGTCAAAATACTCTCTGAATTGGTTTCTTACACATTAGGGTCCAAATCTGTGCTGTGTCTTGGATTGAAGAGTTCGGTGTTGTACCAGAGGGGATTCCCTGGCATACCTGGTCCATTGTATGGGACTAGAAATGCTGAGCTTGTGAATATAGTCAGTGATGCAGTACAAAAATATTTCAATACCTTGAGTAGCTTTCTGCACCTTCCCATCTCATGGACTAAGTGCTCAAACACCTTGCTGCAGCTCCCTCTGCTCGCCCTGATGCTGCTGTGTATCACAGCTGCCTGCTGCTCTTCCAACTGCTGTGCATCCCCTGGGAACACAGCAGGGTCTCTGGCTGCCAACTGTGGGCTGCTGACTCCAGCTCAGGCTTCATGGAGTGTTTGCCATACTCCTCTTTTTCTCCCATGTTGGTACAGCCCAGCCTGCCACAGCCTTGGGACTAGCCTGCATTGTGGCACTGCAAATGCCCAGCTGCAAAAATGGGAGCACTTCAGGAACAAAAAGCTGAGACTTTTGTGGATTTTATCAGATAAATAGTCTTTATGTCTAAGGCTCCCTGTTGGCTTTGGTTACTGATTTATTTCATTATTATCCAACACATAAGCATGCACTGTCATGCAGCGTATAAGATGTTTTATCCACAAGGCCTATCCACAAGGCCTTCAAACAGATATCTGGAAAGCTACAAAGACAGTGTGTCCCTAAATTTATATTCCAATAAAGCAGAAAAAACGGGCATCTCAAGCACATGTGCAAGTCCCTGCAGGATTTGGGTCCCATATTTAATAACACTGCTAGTATCAGAGGAGGATGTTAACAACAGAGTAAGATAAAAAATTTAGGTAGACAGGATTAGTATAAATGCAAAAAAGATGTGGAGGTGATTGCTTAGTGCATTTTTAATTATGCTGCAGGTAGGCAAGTTGCTGAACAGCTCAATTCTCCCATGTTCATTCAGCAGCAGTAATGGTTACAAAAAGACTGCAGCGTTCACAGAGTTACTGCCATTCACCCTCCTGTTTCTTTAGCACGGGATCACTGTCTGTCTTGGAGGCATCCTAAAAGCCAGATATTGCAAGATAATGTAGGCTGGGGATTTCCTCATTTCATGCACACCCAGTCTCAGAGTACATAACTAGCTTAGATACTGCCAGCTGTGCAGTCACAGCAGGACAGAAGGTAGCTTGTTTTACCTCAGAGCCAAACTATCAAAAAAATAAAATTTGTACTCTCAAGACTGATCTACATACTTTTTTTGTGAACATGTTATCCATGGCCAGTTTCACAGACTAGACAATTAATGTTAGAATATTACTATCATGTGAGTAAAGGCTTTATATTCAAATTATCCCAGACAGATATGCAAAGTTGCAAATATTTTATGAAAAGCTGCCAAAGCCTAATGCCCTATTTTTAGACAGTTAAGCATAGAGCTTTGAATAAAATTATGATTTGCATTTGAAATTCCTGAGACAACAGAAACTGGCTAAAAATGTAGGCCATAATTTATGCATCAAATGTGCCATGAGCAGCTGATGTGTTTGCTGTTTTATAGCAATCTGAATTCATACAGATCAGATGTAGACCTTAATGCCAGAAAGTCCTTTTGATAAATTACATGGTAAACACCCAGAAAGTAACAGCATGCCAGAACTATTTGTTAACATAAACTATCTTTTTGTCCACTTCTCAGTGCATTATGGCTGTTTCCATCTTATTTTCAATCTCTGTTCAGGAGGGTGGGAGGTCATCTGCTCAAGGTGAGCGTGTAATGAGATCTGTTATTGCTGGAATTGCTAGTGAGAGGCAATTTCAGGCAGAAACCCTGGAAGCAGTTCAGTGAAAGGATAAGTTTTTCCTATTGGGAGTGTAATGTTTTATAACACTATGCATGTTTGCTCAAATTGATGGCAAAAGTTCCAGGTTGCAGTAACCAGTAAAACAAGCATATTTGGTTATTCATAATCTGACCAATGTCAAAAGCCAATTTTGTCTGGCCCAGAAAATCCTCAGCAGTGGTTGTGTTCTGGTAGAGGAACCAGTAACCCAGAACAATTAGAAATTAAACTGTGGCCAGTTACTTTAGCAGCAAAGCCCTAAAGCCACCTTTGCCTGCTGATCCTCTGTGCTGGTACCCAGGGTCAGCCAGCTGGTTACTAGCCTGCATCATGTTCATCCCTTCCTCTCTCTGAGAGATCTTTTTCCTTTTACTGGCTGCTTGAGTCGATATTTGAGAGTATATTTATTTCAGAGAGATGTTCCTTGTAATATTCTCTGCTTTGAAGGTTAAAATCTAAACCTTTATCTACCAATGAGCTCATGCTGTGTCTGTCACCCTGACCTGCTGTCCTGCACAGAGGCTTTTTTCTCTGTCACAGCATACATGTGTACCTTGAGTTTGTGGAGCAGGATATACTTACTTATGTCAGAGCATGCAAGAAATTAAATGATGAGCTACTGCCCTGACTGTTTTCCAAAAGTATTAAATAAAAAAATATCGTGTCTTTTAGACAGCTTTAAGTTATGTAAATTTCTTGCTTTTCTTTCTATTGTTCATAGCATATTAAGATGGAGTTTGAGGGGCTTTGAGCTCTAACATCTGAGATCACAGCCACAACAAACAGTTCAGTTTCAGACCCAGAAACCTAACCCAAAGTGTGTATAGTGAGACAAAAATCAAATACAGTGCTAATGTACGCAAGTTAAACTGTGTAAAACTGGTTTTCTCTCTTAATTAACCTTCACCTGACATGTTATTCAAGTACTGTTTTCCTAGAAGAGTTTTCAGCCTCACTGAACTCTTTAAACTTCTTGCTCCCATTAAATCAATATCAACTGTTCTATGATGCAGAGCTAGCTTCTCCAGTTATGAAGACAATATTTGCCAAATTTCTTTTGATGACTTTATTTTAAATTATTTACTTTGTCACATGCCTTTAGATTAAAAACCTTTAGTCTGTGATTTCTTCTATTCTTTTTTAAGGGTGGAGTTTCACTTGTGAGTAAAAGCATTGACTCAGTATTTTGCACTTCTCTGGGGGGGTGCAGATATTTACACAGAGCTCATGCACATGCAAATATGAAACAGGTTTTGCAGGCAGAATAAGCTAGGTTGCATTTACCACAAGAGTGAACTTGAGCAGTCTTAGAGGAACTGATATTCTGTTGGTTTGCGTGATGGTGTTCCTGTGCTAACCTAAGGGCGTCAACACAAAAGTCTAACAGAACTTAAAAAACCAAAACTTTTAAGATTAATGCAGACTGACTTCCTGCTATATGCCCTCAGACAAGATGTAAAGGTGTGCAGTTAATGAACACTTTTGCTAAAACAACGCTAAGACCAAAGAATGAAGAATCACGGGCATGGATGTGCTTTCAGGGCCCCTAATTGTTCTTTAGACTATTGTTACTGTAGTAGCGAATAATGAAAATATGATAAACATAATAATAATAATAATAATGATTTAAAAAGCAGTTTCAAGGCCTGAGAGCATTGCTGTTTTCAGGTGTGTAGGGCGAATCTGTGGGTCTGAATTCCTGGCATATTTGTAAGTGAGGGTCTCAGAGCACCCAGGAGAGCCAGCCTAGAGCTGTCAGTATTCTGGGCCATAAGGTGTCAAGACCCAGTGGAGCGCCTGACTGTACAGAGAGAATTATTTGAGCAAAGTCCTGGGTATACAGCTACCACAGGATTTGTGTGAAACTAAGAGTGTGTGTAAGTAAGTATCAGAATACCCAATGTCCTTTAAATGGTCTGTTGGTATAAGTCATTTTATTGGGGCGCCTTGCTGCAAAGCTTTGGGAGCCTTTGACTGCAGTCTCACCTGGCATGATTTGTTTTCTTTTTGATCCATCACATGAGAATTATCTGTACAAAGGGAGGTGCCCCAAAGAGCTGCAGCTCAGCCAGTATATGCTTAGGTAGCCATACAACCCAATTACAGCATAGCAGTTAGCTGTTGTTTAAACACTGTTGTAATCTTATTGATAAATTAATTGTCATAACATGCAGACATATGTGTGGGCTCAGCCATAGCATGGGAGTCTTCCTTAGAAGGACAAAGACAACTTCACTGGAAGGTATTTCTTTGGGAAAGAACTTAGCATTTTTTCAATGTTTTTTCATGCTTATTTCATGTTTATTTTATACCGCCTTACATGACTTACAAAGATGCTACAAGGTAATTGTGGTGCTGGATACCTTCTATATGCACAGCAAGGGAAAACACTGCCTTTAACTGTGTCAGGAATCAACATTTTTGTGTGGGTTTTGTTGTTGTTGTTGTTGTTGTTTGGTTTTTTTCCTGTAAATACCTACTGAAGCAGAGAACTAGCAGTATGGATTTCAGAGAGTTTTATTAACACCACTCTTTTACCCTCTTATTGGTTACTGAAAGTCAAATGTTATAAAACCGTCAAACTTGTTCAGTGTCTGTTCAGGTAAAGATGCATGACTCTTATGCGGCAATTTTGTGACTCTGGCATTACAATGACAGGTAGGAAGGGACACGATTTCAGAAACCTTGTGCCAATAAACCACACATGCCCACTGTTCCAGCCTTCCACCAGCACGGTGGCACTCTGCTATGGACATGTAGCCCTGCCTGGCCTACACAATAGTAAGTCTGTAGCCACTTAGTGTAAATTCAGGAAATGCTGACTGATAGCTACTGAAGAACTATGGGTAATACCTTTCTTAAACTCTTAGAGTATCACTTTCTTGTCTTCAATGAGTCGTAGATAAAATATCTTAGTTTAAACTGCAACAATCACACATGATAAGGCTATTTTATTTTATTTTACTATTTTACTAACTTTACCAGGTCAACAAAACTCCAGAGATGGCAGATTTCTATTCAATATTTATTCTACATTGTTTTTCTTTCCAAATTCTTTGCAGCTCTATGCTTTGTTGGGCTTCCCTGTTATAAAATATTTGCAATGTTTTTGCACATGACTCCGTGTTACATGCACATGCACAGCACGTTACACAGATAATGCTCAAGTTCATAGGAAGGCTGGCACTGCCCTTGTACTTTGTGTTAATATTTGTCACTCAGGCATATCAGTTACTACCTTTACTCTGGGACATATTTCGTAGAAATCCATAATATTCTGTATGTAACATTTGGATCTGGCCATATATGAACCATGAAGGAAAGATCACTAAGAAATGATAACTAGGACCTAATAATGACTACCTGAACTAACATATTCTTGATAAACCTCTGTAAATTTCTTGTAGTGATAATTGGTATAATAGTGCCCATGGTAAAACTACCATGATGGAAAACAACCACAGTGTTGTATTCTAGTGGTAGAGCAAGAAAATATATTTCTTACACCATAAATTATTTTCAAAACCCCAGCTTAATTCTCCCCCTTGAAATGGGAGAAAGAATCTGTAACTTTTAAGATTATTGAACTCATAATCTGATATTTTAAATTATTAATTGAAATACTTTATAATTCAACTAATATATTTCACTCTGTCAGCTTTAATTTTAGTATTATTAAACATTTTAAGAGTAATGTTATTCCAAAAATTATAAGATGTGCTTGATGACAGTTTAGAAGTTACTGGGAAGCAAAACGAAGACAGACATATAAACCACACATAGAACAGGATGACATAAACCCTTCTACATGTATTTTGTAGTGTATAGATGACTAACAATTTGACCTGTGGAAAAGACATAATGTAGATATAAAGTTGCTGGAGGTCTGACACTGTTTTAAAAAATTATCCATATGTTTGTGAACAAGCCAGGATGAATTTTGTTTTAGATTGGATTGTATATAAAGATGATCCCAATTATTTGATTATCGGAACAATACATTAGTGTTCAGGTATTTATGCTGCAGCACCTACCCTCTCTGCACTGAATTTGTTATTCTCTTATACAGGTTTTAGGGAGCAAGCCAGAGCTTCCCCAGTGCGGTGATGATGATGATGAGCAGGCTGATATTACAAACCGGAGAAGCGCAAAACTATATATGGTAATTTATTTATTCATTTATAGTTAATTACACTCAACAGTAGTCATTGCATTCATTCATTCCTCATATATGGAGTTCTGGCTTTGTTTACAGAAGTGCTGTTGTTTTAGTTGATTTGCAGCCAATGAAAAAGTTTCTCAAAGGATGTCAGTCAAAACAGTCCAGGTTAACTTGAGGGGAAAAAAATGGATTGCTTTTCTGTTTACTCAGGAATCAAGTTAAGCATGGCCTATGAACCACTCAGGTCAAAGAAGAATGAACTGGTCTGAAATCATCCTGTCTTCTTAATTTTAACAGGGAGAGTTTTAGTAGTTATATATGATGTAGTTATTCCTAGCAGAATTTAAAAGATAGACAACTACATTATATTCTATATATAAATTCAAAGGAATTTGAAAGCCAAACTCTTCCTCCTTTCTCACCTGCAATGGTTTAATACTGACTAGGACAGTTCCATTGCCAGAAAAACTATCTATAAACAAAATGGATTAAATATTTGCTCCATTTAAATCAGTGGGATTTTAGGATTTTTTCTCATGTTGTGCTAGACATACTGCTCTTTCCTAGAAGAGACGTGGAATTTACACTTTGACTTATCAACACAGTATCTGACCTACGTATAAGGCTATGCAACTATTTATGAAAAACAAACAAAAAACAATCTTCAGGCCACTTTTATCTTTTATTCTTCTGCCACAACTCCCCTTTCTTTCACATTCTCCCACTTGAAAAAAGAAGTGAGAAAGTATTGGAAAAGGGGGATTTTTTGGATAAAATCTAGAAAACAATTTATCACCTCTCCCCACCAATTAAAAAAAAAAAAAGATTATTTTCTCCTGAAGATAGCAAGAAGATTTTTTTTAACAAGCTCTCACTAGCAATGAGATCTGGACCTTTCTCTTCAGCATTTTGTTCTCTGGCTCATGAAATGAGGCTGTCCTGTTTGACAGAAAAGACTCTTCACTGACATACAATGTATTTTATTCCCCTCCCCATCACCACTTAACAAGGAGGATTTGGCCAACAAGCGGGAACACTGCGGCAGCATGTAGAGCTACTGGATCCCCGAGTGTGTGAGCTTTTAGGTGCCACCTGCAGTAGCTTTGGAGCTGCTGTGAAGTGTGAGAGAGGATGAGTCACTCTCTCCGCAGCTCCTGCACCCCACAGACCACAGGACAGAGCCACTTCTCACCCCGCCTCTCACACGATTTTTCCACTACCCATAGGTGTGCCCGGGGTTTACCAGGAGCCTGTACGAGGTGATTATTGTTACAAGGCCATTTTTAGTCACCGTTGTCTACATACTGTGTACTGTGTCTGTGTACTATGTACTGTGTTCAGTTCACATTAATCATTCCTTTTGCGCCAAAAGTCCTGGTGCATATTTATCTTTATAGCAGGGGTTTAGAGGAAAAGAGTGGAATACAAAAGAAGAAGGCCTGCATGTATAATCAGGACCATTTCACCAAGACATAATTAAAGAAGAGGAAGTGAATTTTTGAATTCTAAAATCTCTCTGAAATACCTGTGGATATCCAATAAACTAATCTAAGTACACAGGTCCTGCTAACAGAGCTCTATTAGCTAGATTAAAATGTGCTGCACCGTAATGGTGAGTGTTAAAGGCAGAAACAGGTAAATAGTGAGTTCTCAGAGTAAGTATAATAGATGATTTTTATTTGTCATGTGCAATGGTAATTTCCTTCTTGTGCTTCCATAATATGCAATGTAAGATCTAATGGTGTATTTAAAGTTCATATTTAATTATGAAAGGAAATAAAGACTGCTAGAAAAGTTATTACAATAGTAATAATTTATTTTCACTGGTAATAACTGGTCTTTTCAGCTATACAGGAGTACACTTTAAAAGGTATTAAAGGTTTACATGAACTTACAGTTGTGGTAGAGGTTACAAAGCAGGTCTTATATTAGAGTTTCCAATTAAAGAGTAGTAGGTTATAAATGTAGGCATTTAGTTGTTAGTGTCAGTGTAGGACTATTTTATTATAGTTTCAAATGCTATTGTCCAGCATGTACATGTAGCTTTGGCTTCAGGGTGAGGTGCTTGGCAGCAGGGACTCCACCAGTCTAGCTGAGCATAAAGGAGGGACTGAAGAAAACACAGATTTAAAACTTTGAGCAGCTGCATTTAAGTGGAAGAGAGACAGATTTATTTTACAAAGTTGTAAGACAAGCATCCAACAAACTCCCTAAAATTAACACTACATCTCCCTCTATTGGATGTAAAATGAAATGAAACAAAAAATGATAATTATTAGCCTACTTTAGTTTCCAGCAGTACATACATTTCATAGAGCCAGTTATATAGGAATGGCAACTGATTTTTATAGTAATTTTGGGAGCATAAGTTAATTTGGCTATAAAACCCAGAGTTGACCTAAATTTGAAACTATTGTTTTCATAGGTGTCAGATGCAAGTGGTTCCATGAAGGTGTCCGTGGTAGCAGAGGAAAACCCCTTCTCTATGGCTATGCTTTTGCCTGAGGAGTGCTTCATTTTGGACAATGGTGCTGCCAGGAAGATCTTTGTGTGGAAAGGTAAGAGGTCACTTCTATGGCAAATGCAGAAGCTATGCAGAGATACCTAAGGAATTGACATAACACCCTGGGGGCACTAGCAAGAATTCCAGAGTGGCTGGACACAGTACCCTGCACACAGCTCTTCCCTGGTGCAGTCTGTGAACAAGGATTTCTCATGTGTATAAGGGCCTCAAGACTGAGCCTTGTCTAAGGATCCTGTTTTTGAGGTATCTCTGTGCTTGGGTGATGAAATGCTTATCTAAGTGGCAAGTACAAAGCAAACATAAAATTCTATGAGTTCTGTACATTGTCATCAAATCCCTCTCTTCTGGGACAAAATCTGGACTCTGAATGTTCCCTTTGGGTAAGATACCTCCACACAGGTGTGAAATTGAAAGGTATGTGTCCACGGCATCAACTAAAAGCATAGGCTTGCAAATACTTTGATGCTTTATTTTCTTGTAAATATTTCTCTGAGGTATCATCAGTGCATATAGTAGTATCTGCAATTGCTTTGTCTGAATGTTTCCCTGGAGAAGAATACTACTACTATTGTGCTATTAGGTCTGGCCACCTTGTAGCTGGGTTGTTGTGCTGCTGCTATTAAATCCAGTGCTTAGTATCTCCCTTTATTTTTTTTTGGTCTGAGGCTGTGTATTAATTATTCTGTGGCATTTGCATTTTTTTTACCATGTGCAATAGCAAATAATTAACTGATGCATTTTCAAGCCTCTCAAGTCAGTCCAGGAAGCACTGTAATAATTTTTCTTGAAAATTTTATTTGCAGTTAGGGAAACATCCTTGAAAAGAAAAGATTTTAGAAGCATTGTGCTCAGGTTGGCCTATGGTCTATCTGACCCCCTGATTCCTGATTTTCACTCTATGTGACAGCTCCTAGAAGAACCAAGCCAACAGGATCAGGCATAAAGTAAATAAAATATGATTTAGGCTCTTTGGCTGTGGCCCTGTGTGCTCCTGTGTATCCTCACTTTGCTACTGCCAGCGAAAATAATGTGTGGAAAACCTCCATTAGACTGCGAGTCTCACCCTTGCACAGGAGACTGCAGTTATCATCTCTGCTGGAAATCTTCCACTAAACTGAGAAGTGTGAATTACTTTGGTAATGGTCTCATTCAAAATGGGATACAGTGAATAACTTATCAGAGCATCTGATTAGACTGAGGTCTTTGGAATATAGTCACTGACAGCCAGCTGGGACACAGACCCCATACACAGTGTCATCCCACAGAGACTCTCAGAGATGTCTAACAGGGAGCAAGGCTGAATAACGAGCACTGGATAGGGAAGGGTGGCAGTAAATTGCAAAGCCCAGCCAAACAAAATAGGAGTTTCTTTTACTCAGACTGTTACACTGCCTGAAGAAGTGGAGGCGGCTCAGCTTTATTGACCGTATTGCAGCCCAGCAAAGGAAAAATCAGAGAAAAGACCCACCGTACCTTGAACCAAACTGGTATTATTAATCAGTTCTTATTTTTATAGAAACACACACACTAGAACAAAACAGCATGCACCCTTTTTCTTTCTTTTTTTAAAATTCTTTAAATTAACTATTTTCAAAGCTACCAAGGTACGGTTTTGGCCATTCAACTTCATGTGAATCTTCTTGCTCATGCTACGTCCAGCATTTGTGTTTGTTCAAGACTGCGGGAAGACCAAAGTCAAAGTGAACCTGGCTCGAGGACCTCTTGTTTTTGAAGGTTCTGTGAGTTCATTGCCCTTTCCCATGTATTGTTATCCTTCTGTTTTAACCAGGCAAAGATGCTAACCCTCAAGAGAGAAAAGCTGCCATGAAGAATGCTGAACAATTCATACAGCAGATGAATTATCCTGCCAACACACAGGTGTGATCTATTTAGGAGGTGATACCAGGAGGGCATGAGCTCTGTTAAAGACTTTATTTTAAAGTCAGCAGAAAACATATTTTTAGGGGCTTGTAAGACATAAGGACTATATTTCACTAATATATAATCTAGAAAAGTTCCTGTTCAAGTAACTGTGTCAGTTTTGTTTTCCTTCTGTTTCATGTGTCTGCCTTCATTTCAGATTCAAGTCCTTCCCGAAGGAGGTGAAACGCCAATTTTCAAACAGTTTTTCAAAGACTGGAAGGATAAAGATGAAAGTGATGGCTTTGGCAAAGTATATGTCACAGAGAGAGTGGCTAAAATTGAGCAGATTGAATTTGATGCTACAAAGTTACACGAATCCCCACAAATGGCTGCCCAGCATAACATGGTAGATGATGGTTCAGGGAAAGTGGAGGTAAATTTTGTATTGTAATAAATAGTATCCTACCTAACTATTGGTTATTGCTACTTGTAACAGGCTACGCTGCTACTCTGTGTTTTAATTTTTATATTGTTGTTTAGGTGGAAGTGTTACTTCTACCATCAGAAAAGGTACTTTGAAGTAGAAAGTGAATCTCTTTATCAGCTTTATGCTGGGTTGTGTTCTTTTGGTGCTTATGAAAGATGTACCAGTCATCAATAGAAATCAAACAGCAGAAACATTCCCCCTTCTACAAAATACCTTGTAAATATATACTTCAAATATCATCCTTAGCCTAAAGAAAAACTTCTAGCTCATATCAGCTCGAAATTTGGAATGGGAAAACTTATTCTTGGAGTCAGAAATCCATTCCATGTCTTTACGTATGTATCCAACCTAGTTTCTAGAGAAACCTTCTTTGTCCCTAGTGTGTCTCTCAGGTAGCCTGGAGTTGGAGAGAAAAAAATGGACTCTACAGTCTTTTTAGATCTGTCCACATACCACTTCAGGAGTGTCTCTGGATTGCACAGGGCTGGTGTGGCATTATGTCAACACAGCCTGTTGAATGCAAATTGCACGTTGGGATTCCGGAAGAAAAAGAAGGGATGAATATCTGCAGTCTCACTGATGTATTTTCTAGGCTTCTGACCTCACATTTCAGATGTCCATAGACCTGAGCAGCCAATTGTTAACTGAACTGGGCTGTAGTGAGTGAAATGAAATGAAAAATCTGCCTGAGTTGTCTCACTGCAGCATGCCTCTCCAAAATGATATAGTAGTTTTATAATGGATTATAATGTTGTGCAATGCCATACTGTCACCTTGAGATGTTAAGAAAGTAAGTCCAGCATAGCATTATGAGGTGATTGTGTGGCACTAAAGCATCAAGACAAAGAAAAGTGTATTGCAATCCTTTGTTGATGGTCACCATTCACTCATTCAATGGGCACAGGGTATCCATCTACTTCCTGAAGAATCCTTCCTGTTTCTATTCCATAATACTTGGGAACAGAAACAAAGGTGACTCAAGGGATAAGATAGTGAATTGCTTCATGAAGAGTCTCAGGATGAAGTTCAGCATTCTCCAGTGATTTCCCTGTTTCCCCAGATCTGGCGTGTGGAAAGCAGTGGCAGAGTTCCTGTGGGACCTGAGACATACGGACAGTTCTATGGGGGTGACTGTTATATTATCCTCTACACTTACCCTAGAGGACAGATCATCTACACATGGTATGTTTGGTTGCCTTTGCACAGACCTGCAGTATGTGGATGTTATTTTATCCTGACTTTATGTCTTTTTGAGTAGAACATGTAAATGTAAGATTGTTCACTGTTTGTCACATAGCATAAGCTCTGGGTCATTTTGAAGCTGAACTTAACCGTTGTCTTTCTCCTTATCTTCCTCAGGCAAGGAGCTCATGCCACAAAAGATGAATTGACTGCATCTGCATTTCTGACAGTTCAGCTGGATCAGTTATTAAATGATCAGGCTGTGCAGGTTAGTGTCTTCTGGATAAAATCCAACACAGCATGTGATATTTGCAAATTTCAATGGGAATTGAAAGGAGGAGGTGGCATTTAAATACTGGAAATGTCAACTGCTCAGGTCTGTATCAAGCCAGGCACCAGGGGATCCTTTTAAAGTCACCAGAGATTGCCCATTTGAATCATCCTTTCTGTATGCAGTTGTCCAAAAGAACACATATGCAGAACCTAAAACTGCCTTTTCTTTCCTTTGACTTGCACTGTTTTAAAATTAGGTTTCAGTCCTGCCTAGACTTACAGACTCTGTGCACAGCCAGTGGAGACTGAATGATAAGATCCTCCCAGGGCAAGTCTGAAGCAGGAGTCTGACAAATCAATAGCCCTGTGGGAGCTTACCTGTCTCCTTTTGATTATAGAGGCAGTTGTGATATTTACCCCAGACAAGACCACCTAACTTTTAGAGGGCTAAAATTGGGAGATATGAAAGCTACATGACAGTCAGAACAGGAAAGTCTGCTGGAATTGTGCAACAGGGTCTGACTTGTCCTTGCCTTAGTGAAGGACATAACTTGAGTTTTCCCATCTTGTAGTGCTTGCAGCTCCATGAAAGCAGGATACATATCCTGATGTGCAGAAATGGGGTGTGAAAGGCAAGGCACAGGACACTGGCAACTGAAAGGTGTGAGTCAATGAGCTAGTGCCTAGCTTGGCTAGGGTGTGCTCTCCTTACATCATTAGTGAGAAGTGGTGTGTAGGTGAAGATGTGAGAGGTCTCTTTCCACAGAAAAGCTAGAGCTGTAAGATGACAAGGGACAAGAGGTTTTCTAGCAGCAGGACATAAATTCTGTTATTCCCATTTCTTAATTACAAAAGAGTCTTCTCCCACTCACCAAGGTACAGTTAATTTAGATGGCAGCCCATAATTTTAGCCACTAATCAGTTATGGTTTCTGATTGAACTACATTATGGACAGATTAGAACACTTCTAGGTAATTACTGCTTGAAATACTTAAAAGTACTTTGAGCCTGCAATGTGTTTGGGATATATATGTGTGGACATTTACATATGTGTATATATTTACATGCGTATGTATGTATGTGTGCATTTTTATGCAAATAAATAGAATATATTACCTGTGCCTAACATCTGTATCAGCATTATTTGAAAGCTTTACATGTGCTATTTTATGTGGTCACTAGATGGCACAACAGTACAAATGACTATTAAAAAGTTGGGCTTGCAGGAATATGTTTCACTGCAGTTTTTGGGATTTGGGGGTTTTAGAGTTTGTTTGGATTGTCATTTGAGGTTTGTTTGTGGTTTGGGGTTTTTTTTCCTGTTTGTAAAATCCTGCTGCAGTTTGTCCCTTACAAGTGTAAGTGTCCTAGGTTATCCTTATCAGACAAACTGTACCAGTATATCTACCTGTGAAATAAGTAAAAGCACCTGCTCCTGCCCAGTTGCACCTCCCCTCTGGGCATCCTGGCTCCCAGCTGCTCCAGGCCTCGCTGAGAGCTCTCCAGTTCTCCTACTCTGCTGGCTACACAGCATGTCTCATTCCTTTTTTTTCCCTTTCTTTCTGTGAGTGAACAGCAGGGAGTTGCAGCCCTCTGTTTTGGCTGGTTATAAAGGAAGAATAAACGGTTATATACAAATAACTTTTTATCATACATTTACCTAAAAATAGTTGTTCATCATAGTGCAATGTGGTTTTTTAGATGGCAGTAGCATCTTTTGCATCTGTAATGGACGTTCATTTTTGTCATCCATGTTATCCTCTGGATGAGAGATTATGCTTGTCTTTTTCATCCTCTTGCAGATAAAATACATATAGAAATAATTAAGAAGATGAATAACCATTCTCTTCTGCTTAAATACAGGGAACCTAAATTTCCAAGATAGTTTTTCAGGGGAATTAAGTCATTCTATAAAACACTATGAAATGACAGTTCTTTTGAAAAAGAGTGACTTTCTTATTACTGTAGATAGCAGCCATTTTAATCAGCTAAATATTATGTTAGAAGTTTGAATCTTGTCTTTGTGTCAGCATGATTGACAAAAAAATCTCACAAATGCTCTAACTCTATATGTCTGTAACTATATTTTTAGATCTTCTCAGCCTGCCACTTTCATTCGTACTAACATATTTAGCATTATGGGCTAAGATCCCCTTTGCAATTCAACAAAGACCAAAAATAACCACTTGTGTCCTTTTGTTTCTTTTATTGCATTTCTTTACGTACGTACAGATCCGAGTCAGTCAAGGCAAAGAGCCTGCACATTTACTAAGCTTGTTCAAAAACAAACCACTTATTGTCTACAAGGATGGGACATCCAAGAAGGAAGGTCAGAAACCTGCTCCACCCACACGACTCTTCCAAATCCGCAGGAACCTAGCAGCCATTACTAGGATTGCGGAGGTAAGGTCACCTGCTAAGTAAGCCAACTACTCCTGGTGGGAAGCGATAGAGCTGCCATGAGCTTCTCTGACTAATCTTGTTGGGGAGTCACATCTGGTAGGAACACAGAACTCCAATCCACTGCTCTATTTGACCAACCCACCCGATAAATCAAAGAGAATATGCTGCAGCTGGCTGGAACCAGTCTACATTATTCAGAGGAACTGTAAGAATACGCACAGCAAACAGTCAGTTGACAAAGAATAGACAAGAAGTCAGCAAGCCCTATAACACAGTCTTTCCTTCTGCAAACAGTCCTAAATTTTGCCCTGCAAGTGAGTTCCCTGTCTTAAGTTCTTCTCTAATTCATATCATTATAAAACTAGGCAAAAGCTGAAGACCAGAAGCATAGCTGATTAATACATATCTACACATTTCATATAAACATGCAAAATAGTGATTACATTATTTGAAAATATGAAGAATAAACCAATTTCTTTTTAATCTAGGTTGATGTTGACGCAATGTCACTAAACTCTAATGATGTCTTTGTTCTGAAACTACCAAACAACTCTGGCTACACCTGGGTAGGAAAAGGAGCGAACAAAGAAGAGGAACAAGGAGCTCAATACATCGCCAGCATTCTCAAATGCCAGACTGCTAAGATTAATGAAGGCCAGGAGCCAGGTTTGTATCAGGCCACATGGCTGCTAATGGACAGCTGAGAATACACAGCACTGCATGGAGATACAGCCTAAATGGTTTTTGCAATCGTATATTGTGTAGACAGAAGCATAAATTCACTCTGTGGTTTTGAAAATCCAACCTGGTATTTATCAGGGAATCCATCCAGAACTGGCTGATGAACAAGCAGTGCAATGTCCTGGAAATCTGTAAGACAGTAGCAGGAGCTGGAGAGGAATGGAGTCCTTTCTTTAAGTGCCTAAGAGGGGAGAAAGATAGTGCCTTGCTAAGGCCAAGTGAATTGGGATTATTCAGCCTAGAAAAGAGGAGGCTTTGGGGTGACTTAATTGTGGCCTTCCAGTACCTGAAAGGAGCCTGCAGTAAAAATGGAGAAAGACTATTTACAAGAGCATATAGTGACAGGAGAAGATGAAATGGCTTCAAATTGAAAGACAGTAGGTTTAGATTAGATAGCAGGGCAAAAGATTTTACTGTGAGGGTGGTGAGGCACTGGAATAGGTTGACCAGAGAAGTTGTGGATGCCCCCTCCCTGGAAGTGTTCAAGGCCAGGTTGGATGGAACTCTGAAATACCTGGTCTAGTGAAAGGTGTCCCTGCTCATGGCAGGGGCATTGGAACTAGATGATCTTTAAGGTCCCTTCCAACCCAACCTATTTTATGATTCTGTGATTCTTTCTAGGTATGCAAGTGATATTTTTATTTTGACAAACTGCAGGAAGTACTGTAAGAAAATGCATTCATCTTTGAGACAGCAAAGAGATTGTTTGATTTCTGAAACACTCTCTAACAAGATAAAACATCGAATGTTAAATCGGCTGGTGAATAAAATATATATTATGTATTTCAGAGGAATTCTGGAAAGCACTTGGAGGTAAAAAAAAATATCAGACTTCATCACAACTCTTGACAAAGGCTGAAGATCATCCCCCTCGCTTGTATGGTTGTTCTAACAAGACGGGCAGATTTATTGTGAGTAGATGAGGGATACTTTTCTCTCTGTTTAATTATATAGTTTCTGGTATATTTTGCCCTGGGAATCAGTGGACATTAAATGAATTTGGGGACGTGGCTTAGTTAGCCATGCTTGGCAAGAGCTAGGAAGTGGATATTTGGTGCTTTAAACATTCCAAATGCAATGGATGGACAGAATAATTAATACTGGAGAAGTTTGCATGCAGAGCCTGCTCCAGCCTGAAACTAGAGACTTGCAGATGCAAAAAGATAAAGCATTTGCCCAGTCAAAAGCAATTTAATTCTTGCAGAGCATCACCAGATTGCTATCAATTTGCTGAGAAAGTGCAGGTCAGTGCCTTGCCCCTTACGTGTTTGACAGTGGTGGCAAGGAAAAGAAATGTTGCTTGCCAAAAATTCCTAGCAGTCTGAAATTTTCCATAGAGATTTAAAATGTGTAATTATGCCTTTAAGGTATTGGCCTGTGCTCAAGGAGGTAGGAAGACCTACTTCCGTGGAGAAAAACCCAGAGCTATGCACTGGGTATTAAGTCTGTGATTCAGGCTTAATTACTTACCGTATTCTGGGAGGGCAACGCTATGTCACCATTTGGCAAGAATGCACTCATTTTTAGGTAGGGGACATAGCTGGCAGTCTCCTTAAGGCACAGCCCAGTCATTTGGAGAGAGACAAAACAAATAGGATTCTTTAATAAGGACTTTAAAATCTTATGAGAGTAGCAGAGTGTATTCTTCTAACAATTTTCTGAAATACTCCTGGGAAATACAGTAATAAGAGCCAACCTCTCTGTAATAGTCTGCTGGGAGCTATGGACTTACATTTTTCTATTAAATTCCCTCCAAATTCTGTGAAATTCCCTCTTTACTGTAGCATTTCTCTAGTAACCGAATCAGCACCATTAGAAGTCCCAGAAGAGGTAGATCAGACCACTGTGACCTTCTGGCCACCATAACACAGGGGGGGGGAAAAGGAATGTCATTTGTACCATCTGCTAATCATCCCTTTAGCACTCCTAGATGACCACACATAGCCAAACCCTTGACAGTCCTTTAACAGTAGGAACCACTAGCTACATTATCTCTTCTTCTCATACAGAATAATATTACACTGCCTTCCTACTGCCTGTACATCTTTGGAAGAGGCAGTCTGCCTTTTCTCTGGGGACTAATACTCAATGGCTTAGTCAACTGTAGTGTTCTATTGCCAAGTGACTGGGAAGCTTGGCTGGGTGTGTTTTTCATCACTGAGCTCACCTACTGCAAACTAAAGCAGTTTCTTTTCCTTTTAAATGAATGTAAGCTGCATGACTGTAGCAGCTGATATCAGCTTGGTTGGTTCAAGGTGCTCTGTGGAAATATCCCTTTCTCCTTTTGGCAGATCTGAGACCCAATTTAACAGTAATCAACAATTACAACGTAAACCTTTGTCTCTCCTGAGGACATCCTACCAATTCTGGAAAACTCAGAGCTGATTTTATAGGATATTCTATTATGTGATCTGTTTCTTTTCAGAGAAACACCCTTGACACATTTATCAAATCAATTTAGGTCTTTATCCTTTAGGAGCAAAAGGAATGGCTCACCAGCCTCTGCACTTACCCTTTAAAAAACAGCTCTGGTCTGTGCAAAATTGTACATCTTGAAAAATCATTAAAAACAAAAAACCCCCGCAAAACATATTATCCTTTTTAGATTGAGGAGGTCCCTGGAGAATTCACTCAGGATGATTTGGCTGAAGATGATGTCATGTTGCTGGATGCTTGGGAGCAGGTGAGCTGTGTACTTGACCACTGCTTTTTGTGATAACAAGGATAATTTATTCTTAACCACTTAGTTTGTAAGATGGGAGGAGCAATCATTTTGAGAGAATGGAAGCAGTTTTGTTTTCTTTAAATTATACCAGAGAGAGCTGTACTTTGTGGCTGTATGATGTGTTAGTGTGCACACACACACAACTGAATTTCCAAGCACAATGTGAGACCATGGCAGGCACTCCCTATTTAAATCAATGGAGGCTGCAAGTGTACAAGCCCCAGCAGTGTTCTGAAAGGCTTCTCAACACTGCTCTTGACTTCATCACTAACATTTATTAATTAAAAAAAAAAGTTATTGTATTAAAGATATTTAGAAGCCACTAAATCCATGTAGAAAGAGCACCTACACCTAGTGGAAAGGGACAAACATTAGACACTTAAAAAATTCCTTCATACTAGAAACCGAATGGAAAGTGATAGAAACAATCTCCACCATTTCCGAGGTTCACTGAAAACTGAAAATGTGGAGAGCTTTTAGAATGGCAAGCAAACTCATTACAGATGCAGAGAACACATCTGTTTCTCACAGTATATTTTCTCTACCCTTTCTCTCCTCTTGGAGGGAAAGGGGAGCAGGCCACAGATCCCACACTCTATTTGTCTTCAGCCTAACCCTTGGGGAACAGTAGGCTGAGGATTTTAGAAATGAGAAGGAATGTTCATGGTCCATGTGGGAAGGAGTGATGGAGCATGGTGGGAGAGAACTAGATGGAAAGTAGCTGGTGTCATAGAGAGCAGTGAGATTTCAGAGGACATAACTACAGTCTCTCACAAGGGAGAAAGAAGCATCAGTTGTGGTTTGTGAGAGCTCTGTATCTCTGCAGTCTTTACATAGTGTATATTTGTTCTCCCAGAGGAATCAACTATTTTGTACTTCAGCTGTACACAACATCCTTATAGACCATGGGAGTTATATGTTGCCTCTGTTTGCAGGTTTTTGTCTGGATTGGGAAGGATGCTAATGAAACTGAGCGACAGGAATCCGTTAAATCTGGTAAATCAAATCAATCTTGCAGAATTCCGAGTGAAGTAGCATCAAAATTACTTAATAAAGAGGAAAATATGATGTAGGAGAAATCTAGTCATGTTTACAGTGTCTAAAAGTGTTACTGAGCTTATTAGGATTTAATACAGGAGATTATTATTTTTGCCTTTAAATGTTCTTCAAAATTCTGTGAGTTTATGAAGGATAAAGTTAATCAAGATAGCATTATTGGGCTGCAGATCTTTTTAACAATATGTAGGAGAGCTCCATTAAAAGTAACTGCACTGAAAAAGAAAGAATTTAAAAGAAAGTTCTTACTGACCTGCACCCTCACTAATGTATATAGAGAAAGGAATGCCAGCAAGTCCTTATACTGACACCCTTCACTAAGTTAAATTTGCAGGAGGAAATTCCAATTGCAGAACAAACAGAACAAATTAAGAGAACTTATGTGGTGTATACCTCCTTGAAAAATCATGTGTTTTCTCTGGTGTGCCTTCACATAGCTGAGCCATTCTGACAAAATTCATGCTGGAAACACTTCCATGTATTCCCCTGGAGCAGTTAGGGTTACCTGTCTGTGTTTCCAGATATATTGATGTCACATTGTGATGTCAAGGGAAACTACACTGTCTTTTACATGGGCGAAATGGAAATGAAGCTTGTGCATCCTTACAGCACCAGCAAATTCCTTCTCCTGTTTAAGAGCCAAAATCCAGCTGTGTGGCAACAAACTGACCAGAACAGCAAGTCCTCTGTTTTAACTTAATGGAAAATTCCTTCACTGCCAGCTGGGAGAAATCAGCAATTACCTGATCATTTCATTGCCTTTGAAATAATTAATTGAATACTGTATTATAGCAGCCCTGTGTTCTTTCACTATGGCTTTTAATGTATTTTTTATACCAGAGGAATGAACTAATATATCACATGTTTTATTTCCTCTCTGTTTTTAGCCAAGCGTTATATTGAAACAGATCCTTCTGGCAGAGATAAGGGGACCCCCATTGTAATCGTGAAGCAAGGGCATGAACCCCCCACATTCACAGGCTGGTTCCTGGCTTGGGACTCCAACAAATGGAAGAACTGATCTCTCCGAGGAGATTCCAGCTTCAAGCCAAAGAATGACCAGAGCCCAGCTACTTTCTAGTATTTTTAAGCATAAGCTTATGCAACAATATGATGCATCTGTTGTTACACTTTCCTGAGCTTTGATGTATTTCTGTGAAAAACTTCAAAATTCTTAGCACTGGAAAGGATAAATGATAAATGTAAACTGGCCAAATGGGGTGAGTGGGGCTTTTCTAGTAGTAAATACAGAAAGTGCTACCAATCTTTACTCCTTAAAGAAAGAAAAACACTTTATTTAATCTATTGATTCTACAGAGGCTATGAAGCAGTTTATGTGCTAAAATGGGCCAAATTATGCCTTCAGTTAAAAACCCAAACTAATGCCACAGAAATGCCTTTAGATTGAGCTCAACATAATACTGAGCAGAATTTGGCCTGATAGAGGACTACCTATCTGTTGCAAGGATAGGACTGAGCCTGATTTAAATACTAGGCCAACATATTGCCACACTCACTGAAAATTTCAGATGATGTCTTATCCACAGTGGGAGCTGTGGCTCGCAGGGGGCAAATAAGGGATGGATATTTTGAGAAAGCTGTGCTTAACACGTTTGTTTAGCCTCTTAATACATAAATGTGGAGTTTTTTGAACTGAATGCTGTTAGAATGTGAAGTTCACAAAGGTTTCTTTGAGGGATGTCTAGCTTATTGTAATGAATTCCTTTAGATTTATCTCTGAACCAGCTCCAGCTCCACCAGGTCTTTAGCTAAAGCTCTTAAACACACTGTAGTGCTCTACTGCTTTGAAGTGGAAGCAGAAGTAACAGCTTCAAAAATACATACTTTGCCTTAACCAGATTTCTCTTAAGCCATACTTTGCCTCAGTTGCCTTACTCAGCAGTACTCAGTTCTTTTCCAGCATGCAGACTGTTCACCTTGTCAGGTGCAGGATGTATTTCTAATTTTCTGTGCAGGTCTTAGACAAATATCAAGCACATCAAAAGCAAGGAAACTTCTAGTTTCAGTAGCATTTCTGGGAATTTGGAATGTGAGTATGCACCACAGAACATGGTCTTCTCTTTTCTCTTGGGCACACTTATTTGGGCTTTTTTAAAATTCTGGTGAATTTAAGAGTATATTTTCAAAGTGGTTTTTATTTGTAACTTAGCCAGAAAAGTCTGCTTAAGAGCAGTGGGAAAACTTCAGATCTTTAGCACTGCTTTGATCACTTATCCTGTAATGCTTATTTTAAAGAACAATCTGTACAGCTGTAAATCATATCAATGTGGCTTTTTAATGACAGCATTTCAGCGGTTTTATTATTCTTATAAGTTAGGTTGGAAAGTAAAATTTTAGACTTTTAAAATTTTTTTAACATGCTTGTGATTTTGAATCTGGGTAATGCAAAAGAGTGAATTTAGTCTGAGCTCATAATATAATGAAAATCAAATTGTGAAATGAAGAGATTAATTATAGGAGTTTGTTAGCTTTAAATATTTGTTTAAATTTCTGCCAATATAGCTGGGCTGTATCTGAATGTAATTTCATTTAAAATAAAGTGATGGAAAACAGTATTCGATATGCCAAGCTGATCTTCCTCTCTCTGACATATCGTTGGGCAGTGCTTCCACTGGTGTCTAGCAAGACTTGCTAAAAATCCAAGAAGGTACCTTGCTTTTTAGATGAACAATGCAATGAGAAGTTACTTATTTTTACTTTGGTGCCATTTTACCCAATGGAAGTTTAACTCTTCTCAACAACTTGAAAGTTACAAACCCATATGAAAATCAAAGAACTAGGTGCTTATTAGCTTGTTATTTTCATCTTTAAGAGAAAAACGCCATTGTTGTTAATCAAACTCTTTGGTTTTATAACTTTTTGCTTGCAAAAATAATTGACTACAGAAATAACTATTTTATGAAGTAGGAGGAAATAGGTTTATGTTTGTATTTAAAGAATAGGTTTTGCTTTTTATTTGTAAGAGTAGATAAGATGTCCTTCTCCTCCTGGAAGGAGCACAAAGACCTTTTCAGTGCCTGAGCCATTGAGCAGTCTGTAATTATCTGATTGTCGTCTTCTAACACATACATATGATTCTTCTCATTTTTAAAAAATAACAGTTATAGTAGCTTCTGAACCAAGGATTAGACAAGATTTGCCCTTCTTGTACATGAACATCTTCCGGAACACTGAGGGCTCTGAACTGGCACATTCTGCCAGCATATTCTTCAGCACTGTGAAAGCCTCTTTTCAGTTCCCTCGCACAAGACAGAGGAGCTTTTGTGGTCTCCTGGCCTAGGCTTTTGAGTTTGTAATACATTGTTCTGGTGTGTTGATTACTGATGTTGAGAAGAGCATTGAGAGCTCATAAGGGAACAGTGTTCTCCACTGGGCTTTAAGCACAACAGCTGCTGGCAACATTGTTCTTGGGTCTTCTTGCCAGTGAGGAAGTTTATTTTTCATATAGACACAGTACACACAAAGATGTATTTCTTTCTCTCAAAAAGAAGAGAGGGAGGGAGGACAGACAGGATGGCCTATGAGTGCTTCGAAACATTAAAGATTAAGCTGTTTTCAAGAAAATATTTAAGCACATAACTTTACAAATACACATAGCAAACCTATCTGCCTTGATTTGAATCTGCCTTGAATAGAAAAAACTTGTGCAGATCTATATACAGTCAAGTTCAGTCAAGAATAAGCTATGTCTTGCAGTATTATCACACAGTAATAGTATGTTCACTCTACTTGTAATGGCAAAATTAGACTCTGATTTAGGAGTTTCATTACGCTGCCAAACAGAAAGCATTCATGTTCTGTTGGTTGTAAATACAGCATCATTTTTCATCTTTGTTTTAATTCATTGCAACAGAAAGGTGTTAAGAATCCTCAGAACCAAGAGGACATCATAGTACTATATAGTATTTATATCACAAAAAATGCCATAACCTTAGAGTATAACTACAGATTATGCACAGGAGAGGAGCCAGCTTCTGGAATCACTGCTCTAAATACCCATTTTGACCATAGTACATTCTATATAGAATCAGATCTGCTGTAAATGATTATGTTAAATGCAGCTAAATTCAAGTGAAGGGTTTGATTTCTTGTCAGTGCAGACTCACACAGGCTTCAGCTGCAACAAGAAAATACTGGAGATAGGAGATGGTAGACAGTGGGCAATTGGTACCATCTCTCACAGGGGAACTGAGGAATCGTACAGAAAATATTTTGCTCACTGGACTATAGCAGGACATCTCTAGACACCTCTCTAGGCTACAGCAAACTTCTCACTGTGACCTTTGTATTCTTCTTGTAGTCTTCATTTTTACTGAATGTAAAAGGATTAAAAAGAATAAAACAACCCAAACAAGCCTATTCTTTCCCATGGACTGAAATTGCTCTTCAGAGTCCACTTCTCTATAGGAAAGCTTGGGAAAAAAAACTTCAAACTTTTCTTTAGGATACAACTGCTTCATCAGCATCCCACTGAAGTCCTGCTTTTATGGCTTAATTGAGCCAAATGCAAGTATATAAGCCAAAAAAATTATTATCTAATAAAACCAGAGCTAGATAATAGTTTGCTGTGCTGACTTTACAAATCCTTGCATTTTCTTTTTAAAAAACAATAATTTTGCCTTTAGATAAAGAAATAGTACACTTTCCCCTTCTTATGGCTATGAGTTCTGATGCTAAAACCAAAGGAACTTCTGATTTAATTGAAAACACAGTCAGGTCTTTAATGTTCTACATGTCCTTAATGTCTAACTACATCCTCTCTTGACTGGGCTAAAGTTACTTTGACCTCCTCTGCCTATTAGCTCATTATCTTATGCTAAAAATGAATATACTACACTCCAATTAAAGCTTCTAAGGTGCGAGGAGGAGAAGGGCAGACCGATGGGAACTGGGAGGCCCACCATGCCATAAAATTAGTGGATGATTGTTTTGGCCCTTCTCCCCCTGCATGTCATTTTCCTCTTGACCTCAAAGCATATTTGCAAAGCAGGGAAAAAAAATTTGCCCCTACAGAACAGAATATATAAGCTGATTTTAAATTTTTCTTTTAAATAATAATAAACAGAGTTATTTCAGGGGAGCAGGCAGAAGGGGAAACAGTCTGTATCAAGCTTCTTCCTAAACTCATCCATGCTTAAACCCTGTGAGTGCTCTCTCCTCAACAGGATGCTATGAGTGAACTAAGAACCACAAGACTGTACATTTTACCACCACATTTAATCAGTTAGCAGTCAAATTTGGGCCTCCATGAACATTAAATGAAAGCATCAAGTGAAAGCATTGATTTTTTTTGTTTGTTAGACTGCAGGTCATTTCCTCAGAAAACTACCTGCACGGGGCCAAGCAGGGGAGACTGGAACAATCTGAAAAGTATCCCTCCAAAAGACCCAGACAGAGACATGTTTGCTTTAGCAGCAACAACACTGTGATTATTCTAAAAAAACCTCTTAACCAGTGACAGAAGAGCATAGCTCTCTCCCTGCTGCTCTAACAAATATCACAGGGGTGACTCAGGGTGGTTTCACAGCAGCTGGCAATATTAACATGAAGGCTGGATGCAATCAGGCAATTTTAATATCATTTACCCAACAATTCACCATGCTTTGTGTTGTCTGATGCCCTTCCTACAGAAGAAACAATTGTGATTAAAATAGACCACTGATAGGAAGGTTACAAAGACAAATTTGCCTCAGGTCTTAGATTTTCACAGAGGTGTCTCAGAAAGGTCACAGGTTTCCTGTAAAGGGCCCGGCAACACATCAGTCCCCATTTAACCACCTAAGTGGGCTGCAGATACCTCTAAGGGCACCAAAGATTGCTGTCTTTCCCAACACCAACCAGCTGCTCTCCTAGTGGACTTGGGTAAGAAGTAGAGTGGCAGTGAATATCTTAACAGCAAGAACAGGCAAGAAGCCCACTCTAACAATCCCCTACTCTCTTTCTAGATAGTCAACAGGAGCTATCTCATGTGCCTTCTTCTGCCAGGCTGTGTCCCATGCTAGCATTTGCAGATGCACTTCAGCATGCAAATAATCCCACAAATGTATTACTGAAGCTCAAAGTGATCTTTTTTTAAGATTGTGTAAGGAAAGGTGATGAAAACTTGTTTGGTATTCAAAGCAGCAAACAAGGATTCTGGTACCTGTATTTCCTGTTGCCTTTGTGAAGTAAATAGCTGAATTTCAGTGCTTCTATTATCTATCTATTAAATGAGGATTTCCTCAATCCTCTGCCTGTTAATTTAAGCTGCTCTGTCTCTTACCGTGTGTTTGTTGAATGCTTGACCTAGTGAAGTCACTTCTCTACACTGTCATCTTGTAGGTACTGCTCATGATCCAGACAGCTGCCTGGGTTATTGGTGCCAGGCTGCACAGACTTGCTCAGAGCAAGGTTAGAGGAGATGAGTGCGATGCCTTGGAGACCCGCTGAAGAAAGGGAGCTGTTCCACCAGTGGTGACATTAGGGCAGCAGAGGAAGGGCAGAGGTCAGCTAGCTGAGAAGCAAAGCTTTTATGTTATAACCTAATACAAGCAAAAATAGATACCTCACCCCTGCAGCAGTACTGTCCAGCCTTGCTTTGTCAGGGCACTCTGTTAAAGCTGTTAACTATGGGTATATCTGCATCAGGTTCATACAAATTCCTCTCCAAATTGGGAGTAACTGCTCTGGGGATTATAAGTATGAAGGGAAGAAAAGAGTGCTGTGTTAGCAAAGAAATAGAAAAATCCTCAGGTATCTCTTTACTTTGACCTGGAGAATGAGAACATTTGCTTTTACAAGAGATGGCATCTTGTCTGATCTCCCATGTCCTGAATTTTTTCTGCTGCTATCACTAAAGACATTAGGCCACTCTGCAGTACAGCTCGTTTTGTTTCTGGCAAGTGTTATTTTGCGGCTGACTTAAGGACTGTGGCTGTTGATAATTTATAGGGTCTGTCTTCTTTTATTACTGAATTGTACTGCATAAGAGACATCCACTGACACGGCTTCAATCCAGAGACTGAGCATGAGGGGTCCTGTCTACAGTCAAGGGTATGAACTGAGAGAACGAAAACGAGCCGCTGACTACAGATGGAGAGATGAGTATCACCAAATATCTTGTTTGTTTTGAGGCTTTGATTTTGCATTTAAATGTTGTCTCCACTCTTGAACAAATGGCTGCTGGCTACTGCTATTGGTTTCACACAATTTCATTATTCTGTCACAGTGAAAGCTTGGAGTTAAGGCCTCTGTGATGACTGCTAACAGCTACCGTTTTATCTCAACTCTGAATTACCACAGGTCTGAAAAACACAGAAACACATACATGCTTTATGTGCCAGACTGCTGTGCTTTCAATCAATCCTCAGCAAGGACTCAAAGATGAATGATTTGCAAGGAGTGCAGTGGTGCTAACCTAAACCCCCCATCTGTAGTTGTGCTGAGATGAAAGACCGTGTGGATGTCGGTGTCCCTGAACAAAGGACCAGGCTCTTTAAGGGAGACTCAGCAGGCCGGATCTCTAAGATTTAGCAACAGGCTTTCACAGAATGACCTATGGCTTCAGAGGCCCTCCATTGGTAAACTGGGAGGAAGGAATACAAGCATTTGTCTTCTTTAAAGCTTTCTCATGCTTTCTTTGAAGATTCAGTTTGGGGTTACACCTACTCATGTGCTGTATGCATCATATATTTATTATATCACTTGTCATCTGAAATACAAAATCTTCCAAGCAGGAAGAATTCCCTAAATAGATCTTTTCTGTTTACGGTATGCCCATGCTTATTTTTTCCTTATATAAGGATGTATTATTTGTTTTTTCTTTCCCAGCAGTAGAGAGACCTTGAATGGAATAATTCAATTAGAAAAATAATTGGTTATGTTTATAGTATCCCACTGCTGGTTCTGCTTCCTAGAATCCTGCCTGGGCTCTTCCTTCATCTTCTGTGATCAGTCCTGGAAGAGGAAGGCCTTCAAAGAGGAGATGAAAACTGCACAGCTCACCCTTGCAGCACTCAAACTACTGTCCCTTGCACGATTGCCTCTGTCGCTTGCGCCTTTTATCGAGGCAGGAAGGGGGTGAGGGGGTGAGGTCCAGGCGCAGCGACCTTCCAGGAAGTGTCCCTTGTCGAGCTGCTCCTGTGGGATTCGCAAAACCCTTGGCACACCCCAGGCACTCCCTGTGAGGTGTGTGCAGGCAGGCACATGTGCACACACACGATCCAAGCAACCAGCGGAGACAAAGGGGCGGGCGGGGCCCTTCATTTAGCGTTCCAAGGTTTAATGGGGACACACACTAGAAAGATTCCAGTGACAAAGAACCAGCAGATAGCTCGTGCACAAGGTTTTATATGGGGGTAGAAAGGGGCGGAGAGAGCATCAGGGTCCAATGAGGTGGGGGTCCAGGGGCGGGGATAAGGTGGAGTGACAGGGTTACATCCAACTGGGGAAGGAGAGGGGAGGAGAAAGGGAGCCGGAGCCAGTGGGGGACTAAACAAGGGAGAACTTTCCAGAACTGGGGTAAGGGTTTACAATGATTGACAGAGGGATTAACATAATGGGGTGTACACCAACCAGGAGATAAACCATTACATTAACTTAAGGGGAGAACCATAAGGCAAAACCATAGGATANTAAGGGGAGAAAGGCAAAACCATAGGATACACTGAAGGGGGGAAAACCTTAAAACAGTGGCAGTTTCAACCACCGCAACATGCCTCCATTGACTGGAATTAGGTAACTCGATTAAAATCCCAGCTAAACAATGTGTTCCTCCATGAGTTTGTTTATCTACCTTCCTTACTTTGTTTAAAGCCTGCTAAGTAGACTTGTGTGGCCATGAGAGCCGGAACAGGGGAAAGCTATAATTTGAGAAAATTCTGTGATGTCAACAAAAGGCTTAAAAATGTATGCATTTAAAAATTAATATTTTAGCAGGTTTTTATGTGAGTTTACAATTATAGTGGCAGAAGCTGTTTGATGCCACATTCTCTGAAAGACTTCTCTTTTTCAATATTATGACATTGGAATGTATGATGTGGTTTGTTTGAATCATATTCCCTCTGAGAGGAAAGCAAAAATGATTTTGCAGGGACAGTTTTTGTAAGGTCTTCAAAGTGAGTTTACTGTTGTTTTCCTCCAAGAATTGAAACCTAGTAGTGTGAAAGAAAGCTTTCTGCCTAGCACACCCGTGATCAGCTTTCAAATCAATTTTCAAGTGATTTAGCTTTTAAAGTTTATCAAACAGTAGGCCTAATCTTGCATTCACTGAAGTAATTTTGAGATTTACTCTTAACTTAAAAAGAAGACATAGTGAGCTAATAAGATTTAAAAATTCTAGGCTACACCTGAGCAAGGAGCCAAAATTACTCCTCCCCACCCACGCAGTGTTTGTCTTCCCTGAAACCTTACTCTTTCATCCTCCTCTCTTCGGTTTGTTTCTTCTTCCCTTTTTCATCTAAGCATAAATACAAACTTGGGAGCTCCCTAGGATAAGGGTTGGTTTTCCTGTTGTGATAGCACACTGTAATAGGCTCAGATTTCACACTGAAACTCTGAAGTACTGTAGCTAAGAATAATTACCTTATTTTTTTTGGCTTAAGTTTTAGAAACTGCAACAAATATCAAGTACTTAAGTAACAGATGCCCACCATTTCTCAGTGGAAGAGACTGAAATCTTCATGCAGGAGTTCAGGCTAGCTGGTGAAACTGTCCATGGCCCGGGGTGGGAAGAGCTCCTTTGGAGGCACTGAAACTCTGTAGTTATCACTAGCAGCCAAACAACTTTGGTCTTGAGAAAAATCCAATCTAGAATGTTTAGCTCTCATTCATATTCTGCTGACTGAAGTTTACTTTTCATACCAGAAATCAAAGGAAAGGAGTATTTGCTCTTTCCATTCCCTCCTGTAAAGCTGATTTTTAACACCCTCTTCCTTCAAAATAGAATTTAATGTATTGGTCAAAATCCAAACATATTCAGGGGCTGGATGCAGTTGCCTCACACCTGGCAAAGCTGTAGGACCTGCTACATCAGGGTTGCATGTACTAGGGAGTGCTGTTGTCTTGGAAGAGGGGCAAACACAGCTAAGTCTTCACTCAAAACTCCTAGTGCCTGGTAAATCTCCAAATGAAAAGCCTATCAGAAGTCTGACCTTCTTTGCAAGCAAAGAATTGGGTCATATATAATTCTGAGTGCAAACTTATGTTTTATATTGCTGGGCCAGATTAAGTATTTTGCTATGCACTTCAGATGCCTGTTGACTAAAAGGTTAAAGATCCATCCAGTGACACAGTTTTTGAAAACTCCTCACAAATGCCTCACAACTATAGAGCTAAAATGAAGGGCCTGGGAACGATTTCTGGTAGGAAGTGAAGCAAGTGCTACAGAGGATGAGACCAGTTGATTGCACAGATGTTCACTGGGCTTTACCAGTCTTCTGTGGTTTAAAAAGACCAAGTTGATTTATCTGTTAAAGCATATGTTTGTTGTTTTTCTTCAGGAACATTGTTAATCTATTAATTACATCATTAAAGATATTACAACTACATTTGAAGTCAGTTATCTGACTAAAATTAATAATAGATTGTTTCTTTCTTTAAAAACAAGAAAACCCTCCCCTGTATCTAGGGAGCCAGCAGGTCTTTCTTTTCAGTCCTCTAAGAAAGAGATGCTTTCAGAAAGCCAGAGAGTAGTTATATTCCATACTATTTGTTCTGTATGTGACCAGGAGCTTTAAGGGGCACTCGCAAGCTCCTATTATTAGGAACACTGATAAATCACTGAACAGTGGTTGGAGAACATCAAACAAATTGTTTGTGGTCTATTTCATTGTCTCAGTGGGGACTTGTATTAGTTGTTGCCTCAGAGCACTAAGCTCAAGGAGCTGTGACATTATCACTGTACTATCTACATTATTATACACTGAAGCAGAGACTTTAGATTTTTCACAGCCCTTCTGGGAGCTTATGCGTATCTCCCATAAAATTTTATTTCCGTACAGTACAATCTCTGTGAAATCTGTTTCTATTGCTGCTATGGCTATTTTAGGAGAGATGAGCAACTGAATTTCCTCTTCAAGGTGAGCACTTAACTTGATTTACACGAAGTTATTACAGATTAACAGCCTGCTTGTTTTTACAGTGGATCCTCTATATTGGTTGGGCATCATCTCTCAGCCGTTGCCAAAACGGTCGGAACAGGTCCAAGAGCCAGCTGTGCACACACCACACAGGCACAGGCTCCTTACTCTGGTCAGCCACAGGAACAGGCCAATCCCTGCAAATTTGTGAAGCTTCAGTGCTTTGTATTTTGTGACTGTCTTTGAAATTCTGTCAGGTTTCAGTGCACTATACTTCTCATTTAAGCATTTAATTAACCGTATGCTAAGTCCTACTCTGTGAACTGAGTGCTGTGTGCTTCTTCCTGTCCTGGCACTTCCTTTTTGATAATGAGCAGCACCTGAAGAACAAAGCATAGCTTTTAAATAAGAAACTGTTGCAAGCAGATGGATTGTTAGGAAATAACTTGCTTAAATGAATGTTTCATCCCATAAACACTTAGTCAGAAGCCTCAGTCATAACTTGTATTTTTTTTTCCACTACAGTAAATCAACTGAGATACAAATTAATCAAAGAAAAGTCTTCTTCGTTCTGATCTTCAAGGTCTGTTTGTTTTTCCTATCTTTTACAATTCCAGCAAATCTCAGCACCCTTATACATGTTAAATAGTTATTCAATATTTATAAAGTTATTTAGAAATAGCAGTTTTTTCTTTTCTTCATTGTTATCTGTGCTAGCAGTATCACAAACAGTGGTATGTTACACTACTAACATTTCCATTATTATTCTAGAGCTGGGAAAATACCCTCACATATTAAATCTAGCTATGCAGAGGCAAAATAAAGCAGATGCTGCTCTTATATTTGTAATTGTAGTATTTTTAATTTGCTTTGCAATCTCCCATTGTATTGAAATGATATATTTAAAAACTGTGCAAGCCTTTTCAAAGGAAGCACTGTGAGGAGATGGCAGCTGATAATCTGAAATCTCAGCTTGATACAATTTTAAACTCTTTAGAATTACTGTGGCATGCAAAAAAAAGCCCTCTAAAGTGCCCATGGCTTTTCTGAGGGAAAAAATGTACTGGGGGTAAATAAAGATCTTGGAAGCAGTTCTGTAACTGGCAAGATTTTCAAACAGTAGCATTGAGTAGCACTGCATTCTCAGCAAAAGCGTGTGATTGACTCAAGCCAGTAGTTCCAGAGGAAAAAAGAAAAGCAACAAAACCAAAAGTGCTGTCACAAATCTGGGGCAGGAGGCAGGGAACCTGTTGCTGAGGTGAATATGTCTTTGATGAGTATGCAGCCATTGAAGAAAACATGCAAGTCAAGGCTTGCTTGTATGTAGTATCACACACTGAACACTTTGGAGTTGCTCATGGTGGACAAGTCTTACCTCACATACTGAAGGATTAAGGTAGGAGGTATTTTGTCCACTTACTAAAGAAACATATTTGCTGGGGGTTTTTTAGTGCTAGCTGCTTAGCGAAGTGGGGTGGAAACCAGGGGTACCTGCAACAATAATGCTTTTTTCTATTCTTTAAAACTGCCCCATAACAAGTTGTATGTCCAGGTTTGGATTTTGTGACTATAAACTTTGTATCATATGAAGAGGGAATCTATGCTTAACTTTTATTAATTACGCTCTGCTATTAAATGAACAATCAGCATGGCAGAGAGTTTTGCAATATAATAATATTTTACGCAAAGATGCTGTTGTGGACAACCCTTCTGCAGTCCCACCTGATCACAGGAAGAAGGTGCACTACTCGTACAACCACGTGTACACAGAGTGGTCAGATTGTTCCCTGTGCTCTGCAAACATGGAGTCACCACCATTACAGCCATCCCATCAGAGGATGAAACAACCAAAATGCACAGAGCTTGGAAGATGGAGGTTACGATTTCAGTCCCCCTGAGCAAACACTTGCTCAGTGTGATAACATTTATGAGCTAGTACCACTTCATTTCAGCAAACACACCTAAGCAGAATTGAAGATGCAACAAAGTGTGACTGTCAGTATCAAAGAAGCTTTTTGTTTGCTAGCCTGCTATGTGGCACTATGTTTCTTTATGAAAATGAAAGCAGCAAAACATAAATGTTAAACTTCATGGGAAGGTACATATGAAATTAATTTAATTAACTGGTCTAATCAGAGTGGTAGCTTAAATTGTAACACCCAGTGACTCCACCTCCTACTGCTCTAAGCTTTGTTATTTATTGTGAAAAAATAAATTAGATTTTCTACCACCAATTACTTTTTAATAATCAAAGCAAAATAGTTCATGCGGCATGTAAGTTATCATAAAAGAATTCAGCAGACATAGCAAAGATGATAAAAGGCTTATTTGTGCAAAACATTTTGTATATCAATTTAAGAGATGATCTGAAAAGCAAAACTTCATGTGTTGCAATTCGTCAGCCATTTCATTCTTACAGTTCATTTTCAAGGGGGTTCTCAAAATCCATGCTGAAACTGCTGTAGTATTTTATGTAGGAACTTGATATTCTTTTAGAACCATATGACAACTCAAGGCAATAATTGTTTTTTAGCTCTAATCTTGGATCTAGGGTATGGTTGACGAGAAGTAACTTCAATTTTTGAATGTACAACCAAGCTACAGTTGGTTACTGTAATAATAAACATTATTGCTATTACACAAACATTAATACATATTACCCCAGTCTAGGTCTGCCATGTCATTGTACTGAAATGCAATTGATTTTCTTTTTCCATACACATTGAGAAATGTGCTTGATTCCCACACAGGGCAACAAGAATTGGTGGTGTGAGGTTGCTAACACATTTCTCTCATGAAAATGGGGGGTTGGGATCCCATTGCTATATGCCAGTTACCCGTAGCTGGCAGTGCACTGTCCTTGCAATAATTGCATTCTGCTTATGACTTAATTCCTTTGTGTTTTACAATTAATTCAGCTCCATGATGCAACTAGTTCTTTCCTATCCCTCCTTCAGCATTTGCTCATATTTGCTTCTGTCTTTTACTCTTCTATAGTTCTGGCCATATCCCTTTGCACCTGCAGTATATGGCCTCTGGGTCATTTGTCTGATGTTTCATTTTTCATTTGATTTGCATCAAATTTGCTACATACAGCAGGTGGTGCTAAACAGCTCTAAGGTGATTAGCTACTGAACTGGATAATAAATATCATTAGCCTGTTCTTCAGAATGATGGTGTTTAAGCCAAACAAAAGGAATATTGTGCTTATGTGACCAAGGCAATTCAAGCCCACTGTCTTTGGTTTGGAAGGAATTTCTCATCTGCTGTGTCACTAGATGTGGTTGTCAAACAACAGCCATATCTACTTGAGTGGAATTTACCTTTAAAACGACCAGAACTAATGAAAGCTCTGATTTAATGTCCTGCTACAGTGAACCTCTCATGAACTGCTAGCTTTTAATTTTCATGAATTGCTATTTCCATATGAAAGACGATTTCTTGTGAAGAATATATTCAGCCTTGCAAGTAAATGTTTGATGATCCTTTGCATTTTTGTTATCTGGGCTGTGAGATAGCTCAGTGCATGAGGTGATATGTATTAAAAGGTAACCTAAGTCTCTGCTAGGTAATAATATTAAAATTTCCAAGAATCTTATCTTTCCACTATATGCCAATTCTTTCTTGGCAACATTTCAACTAATTTCATGGTCCATATCCCTAATAAGGACTATCTAAGTTTACAGAGGTAGTTAATAACTGCAAGATTGGAAGTCTGGTTCTCTCAAACCTATCTTGAACCTAAATTATCCCCGGACCATTAAGGAATTTTAAAAAAACCCAACTACTTTACCATAGTGAAGAAGCTGCATGTTAGGTAGGTACTGCTTCTTTTTCTTGAAACACAGAGGTTTGTCCCAGGTCCTCTTCTGTGTGGAAAATATTTATAGAATATATGTACAAAACATATGTAGAAAATAATATATTACTATTTACACTGGTAAACTGGCAGCCAGAAAAGGGGAAAAGATTTTTACCCCAAAGAAGCTGAAGTTACAGTTGTTTTCATGAGCTAAGGAATGCTGAGCCAGAAAGAAGTCAGATCTGTAGACATTAGATAGGAAATGAGAAAAGTATCAGAATGTGAAAGAACCCCAACGCAGAAATTAGGCACTTCCTTTTTTGGCATTAACTATTCTGCCCGTGGCTCAAGCCTTTTTCCATTGCTTTCTCTTACATGTATCTTGCAGTTATTTTCAGCTGTCATCTATGAATAGCCTGCTTTCCCCATTTAGTTACACAGTTGAAAATAAAGTAAGTACACTTCTTTCTGTACACCTTCTTCATTCAAGACTTCTACAGGATAATCAAAACCTTGCTTTACCCTTGCCTTCAATTATCAGAGGTTGAATGTGTCAACTCTTCTACACTCCCACTAATTTAGATACCATTACTGCATAACACCTGCCCAGTCTGCACGTTTGACTTCTAAAGTGGCATGAAGTATATGGGAGGAGTAGATCCACTTGGATTGTTATTTAATAGCTGTTTTGCAGAAGTGCCTACAGGCATTAATTAAGATCAAGGTGCAAAGACTTACAGTGAAAAATAGTCCCAGCCCCAGAGAGTTCATAATTCACTTCATAGCAAGTTACAACAGGTAGATGTGATACATTAACTGTAGGGATTGTGCAAGCATTTTCTGGAGAGCATGGAAGATTTTCATGTGTATATTTACAAATACAGGTATGCTCATGTTGTTGAAGATGTTAATTCCTGTCCAATCTTAAAATTATCTTCCTGATGTCATAAAACTCTTCTTCCAAAGAAACGCATAATCTATGAGATTCCTTCTCCACCTAGTGTGTTGGATATACTATAGAAAAACATCTGCTCTGTATCCCTGCCTTTTCAATACAATATTACATATTGAATGCTTTTCAGAAGAACAAGAGATAAAAACAAGCATTATGCATTTTATGTTTAAAATCAAAATACCTCCCATAAGGGTAGGAGCTAGCCAATATCCATCCTCATGGAATTAACTGTAAAATGTATTGTTACGAAGCTGTGTTAAAATTTGAACAGATCTTGGTAACAATCAGACATGAAGGTTTAGCAGACCATAATATCTAATAGGCTTATTTTTCCATTTAAAAAGGGGATACTTAATTTTGTAGGTGGAGATAAAGGTCAATTTGATTTATTTCAGCTTGTCAAGCTTTATGAATAAATCTATTATCTCCAGTAATATTCCTTAACAAGGTATTTCTAGCTGGTTTCCTCCAATTTTAAATTACTGAAAACCATCCATGAAATAATTAAGGCCGAGTTTTACTGTCACTATAAATGTTTTTCTATTATGTTGTATGCTGTGCAGTTCTTTATGTTATGCAAAATACTGCCAAATCAGAAACCTTACCAGTTGGCCTTAGGGATAGTAACTCACCCCTCTTTTCCATAGATGTAAAATCACTTTCCAATATAAACAGGCCACTTCCTTCAAAGAGAATCAGCTGCAAGATCAGGATGTAAATAACTAACAAAGATAAAAGCAGTGAAGTATTAATCTCAGATATAAACAAATTAGAATTTTTCTATTTTTAGTAGGAGCAGAATGGGTATCTTAACACTTTAATAACATGAAACCTTGCCTACAGCACATGGTGGAATCTTTGTTACTGTTATACATCCCTTTACTATTAAATTACTTCTCTTTTACTTCTCTTTTATACTTTCTGTGTTTTAAAATGTAGGGTAAAATGCTTTCAAAGGGGAAAAAAAAAGAAATATGATTGCCTGAATATTCTTATAACTTAACCCTTTTCAGTAGCCACATCAAGAAGTCTTAAAGTCCTCTAGAAAAAAAGGCAAGACTAGTATTGAAAAAGCCATTTTTTCCTTTTTACTGAAGCCCAGCTGTTCAAAGATTTGAGTGGTTGCCCAGAGAAGCTGTGGATGCCCCTTCTTTGGAAGTGTTCAAGGCCCAGTTGGATGGAGCTCTGAGGCACCTGGGCTAATGAAAGGTGTTCCTGCCCATGGCAGTGCGGTTGGAACTAGATGATAGCGATGGATCCTTCCAAGCCAAACTATTCTATGATTGTGATACTGAGTAGAGAAACATACACTTGGAATGATAGACTAGACTAGCACAATAGCTTTAGTTAACAGCTAAACATACTCTTTTATCAAAAAGATTTATTATATTTTTATCTAAGGGTTATAAATACAGTTTTTTGTAGTATGCTCTGCTCTGATCCATCTGTGTGGTATTTCACATTGAGCTGGGGCACATCCAACACAGGCAGAAGGAATCTGCATTGTTACAGCTGTGTAAAAACTAGTGACACAGGTAAGAAATGAAAAGAGCAGTGGGAAGGAACAGAACAATGGTGAGCAAGAAAATCCAAAACGAAACACTCCTTTCAGGCCTCCTCCAAAACCTGTATGCTCTGGAAACAGTAAATGTAGTACCTGTGTTCTCAGACACTAGTAATTAGTTCCGGGAAAGACTTCAATGCTCAAATCAGGCTGAGATATGAAAATGCAGAATTACTTAACATATCCCTGTGCTGTGGGAAACCCTCCTTGTAACTAAGCTAGGTGTCATGCCTCTTCACTCAGACTCGAGCACTGCTGCCACCCCTGTGCGCCAGGCGTCCATTAGGACGCTGTCCTCCACTCCGTTATTCCCAGCTCCCACCGGTCTGTGTCTCCCGTTTCGTGGGGACAGGCGAAAGGCAGACATAACACGTAGGATGAGGACACAGCGCCGGGCCTCGGGCACTTTTATTTAGGAAGCATCCGTGAGACGCCTTCCGCTGCCGGGGCCCTCAGCAGCGCTTGGCAGCCCGCGCACAGCGCCGCTGCCGCCCCAGCCGGGACGCGCGCCCCCAGCAGCGGCGCAGGTGCGCTGGGAAGCACCGCCCAGCGGCCGTCCGGTCCGGCAGGGGGCGCTTTAGAGTGACAGCACCCGCAGCCAATGAACGCACGCTCTCCCGGAGAAGGGGCGGGGCACTACAGAGCCAACGCCCAGACCGGCAGGCAGCGAGCTGGAGTGACAGCACCCACACCCAATGAGCGCACGCTCTCCGGGAGGAGGGGCGGGGCGCTGGGGCCGGCGGACGGCCGCTGCCTCCCGCCGTGGGGCGTGAGGGTCTGCCGTGGGCGGAGAGCGTGGCCGCGGTGTCTTCCCCCGAGGAGCCCGCGTGAGGCAGCGGCTCCGCCCCACGGGAGGTCCGAGGAGGAACGGGGCCGTTCAAGGCAGGGCGGGGAGCGGCCCCTTGTCCCGCCCGGCCCGAACCGTTCGGCTGAGGTCGGTACGACTCAGGTTCTCCGGTGAGTGGCCGGTGCCGCCGGCCAATGGGCGAGGCGGAGCGCGCCTTGCGCCCCGCCCCCGGCACGCGGCGGGACCAATGGGCGGCCGCGGGGCGGGCCGCGCGGGGCTAGGCGCGCGCTGGGAGGCGCCCTCACCCCCAGATGCGCAGGAGAGTCGTGCGGGCGGTGGCGGCGGCAGCAGAGGCGGGAGCTGGAGCGGGAGCCGGGGCAGCACCGGGAGTTGGGGCAGCAGGAGCAGGAGCCG
>WBMZ01010888.1:0-19257 GCA_013400975.1 Atrichornis clamosus
CGGGGCCGGGCACAGCCGGGGCCTCCGTAGCCTCCGCCCCCGGAGCTTCCCGTGGCCCCGGCGCGTTCGTCGGGCCCCGCCGCGCCAGCGGCCAGCGCTGCTCCCTCGCTTATCGCCAGCAGCTCTTATTAGGCAGAGTCCAAGGGGGCTACGAGGATGGGGAAGGGTCTGCAGGGGTCATACGAGGAGCGGCTGAGGGTACTCGGTTGTTCAGCCTGGGGGAGACTGAGGGCAGAGCTCCCCGCGGGCTGCAGCTTCCTCAGGAGGGGCAGCTCCGACCTCTGCTCTCTGTGACCAGCGACAGGACCCGAGGGAACGGCTGGAGCTGGGCCAGGGGAGGCTTAGGATGGGTNCTTAGGATGGGTACTGGGAAAAGGTTCTTCACCCAGAGGGTGGTCGGGCACTGAGCAGGCTCCCCAGGGAAGCGCTCACAGCTCCAAGCCTGACAGAGCTCAAGCAGCATTTGGACAATGCTCTCAGGCACACGGTGGGATGGTTGGGGTGTCCTTTGCAGGGCCAGGAGCTGGACTTCAGAGATCACAGTGGCCCCCTCCACAAAATTCTGTTTCTGTGATTCTGTGGCCAGTTTTAATTACAACACACAACATCTGCCCAGCTGCAAAACAGTTACACTGCCATCAAACAGGGCAGTGACATCCCTAGCTGCTGGGTCATCACGGCCCAGCTGCTACAGCAACAATTCTTACATTGGCTTTATGTCTCTTTGCCTTTCTGCTGATCACTGAGACTGTACCTCCAGGTTAATTTATTTACAGATGTTTCACATCTTTAAAATTGTAGGATGCATGGAAATCACAGCCATGGTTCTGCAAGCCCTCCTGGGTGTGCTGAGCATGTGTGTGGTGCCATCAGCCAAGAGAGACAAGGGAGCATAAATCATAGAATTATAGGAATCATAGAACAGCCTAAACTGTGAGGGAATCCCACTGTGTGCCTGAGAGTGTTGTCCAAACGCTGCTTGAACTCTGTCAGGCTTGGTGCTGTGACCACTTCCCTGGGGACCCTGTTCCAGTGACCAACCACCCTCCCCTAGATCCTCCACCATCTTCATAGCCCTCCTGTGAACACACTCTAAATAGCCTTATATCTTTCTTATATTGTAGCAACCAAAACTGCACACAGTGTTTGAGGTGAGGAGTAAATGGGGGATCAAAGTGCCACAACATTGCCAAATACAACTTACTTTGTTTTCCAGGTCCAGTATTAGAATGAGTTTCACCACTGCTAAATAACTGTGTGTGGAGGGAGGGGCACACTGGCACTGAAATGATGTGAAGCAAAGAAGGGAAAGATGAAAGAGCTGATTTCCTTCCTATTAAACTCTATAGTTCAGGGCTGGCATGGCAGGGTATAATCTACAGGAACGCGTGACTAAGCTGTGCAAGAGATGGCAGAGGTGTATTCCTGCTGGCAGTATCCCACTTTGGAGGTGGCAGTGAAATAGTGCCTGGTTCTTTGGCCTCCCTGGCCAATTGGGATACTGCATCAAAAGCCACCCCCTCGGTAATAAAAGCATCCTGTGTGTTTTGCAGGAAGTTCTTTGGGATGAGGAGGTTTTGACGTGGACACTGTGCAGAAGGCCCCCTAGACCATCTGAATTGAGCATTGTTCTGGCTTTATTTCACTACTGACTTCTGTGCACTTTCCCAGTTTCCAACACGGGGCCTCAGTTTATTTCTGTTCAGAAAAAATAAAATAAATAAATAAATAAAAATTCCATCTGGGCAGGAGGTCAGAATTAGCGATGCGGGCTATTTCCCAAACACTGGTGTGAGAGCCGCTCACATGAGTTATTATTTGTAAACACTGACCCTGGTGCTGGCCCTGCCTGTTCTGAGATGTTTGCCAGCTGCTGCCCAGCCTTTGTCACACCCCTCTGGCAGAGCAGTGCTTCCTCATAGGGTGAGGGGAGATGTGTAAAGGACTTCCAAAACAAGAACCACTCCTGCAGTTTGAGTGACTGTATCAGAGGTGAAGAGCCATTAACACGACAGTTTTGGAGAGCATAATTTGTTTCAAGTGGCTTCAGGGTTTTTTTTGTTTGGTTTGATTTTTTTGTGGGTTTATTTTTTTCTCCTCAGATGCTTTACTGATATTTCACATGTCATTTGCCTAATTTGGGAATCATTCCTGGGTCCTGGTCTGGAATGTGGGATTTCGCAACTCTGTTCTTCAATGACATCATGTGGTTTGTTCTGAACACAGCAGTAATAAATGAGAGCAAGGGGAATTTACCAGCCCTTCTATAATAAACATTTTATCGGAATAGTCATCTTTTGGGGATCTGAACTAATTGTGGGGTTTAGATTTTACTTAATAAGTCGTGTTTTCCACGTATATAGGACAAAGAGTCCCACTTGGATAACAAGGAAGCTACATCTTGGTTTCATCTCCCCCTTAGCAGTGGTGGCTGTGAAAACCAGCACTCCCGAGAGCTTTGGTAGAAGAACACGACTTTGAGAAGTCGAGAGGAAATTCAGTCAGTGAAAAAAATGCAGAAAGTATTTGGTTTCCTTTCCGATGAAGCTTATGTTTCATTCCTGACACAAACACACCCCTGGAGGAGAAGGCTCTGCGGGTTGCAGGGGTGGGAGTTGGGGTAGCTTTTCTCCCTGCTGAGTTTCCCTCCCGTTTACACCTGTTTGGTGTCATTACAAGTTGGAGCTCTCACCGGCAACTGCACTTTCTGTAGAAGAGTCTGTGCTGGCTAAATAGAAGGAGCGAGCGTGTTTCTGTGTGCAATTGCTTCTGGGAATGGCAGATTTCTGTATTTATGGATGCCTGTTACAGGAGAAACCCTGTTTGTGGGGAAGGCTCTTCATGCACTGCTTAGCAATGCATATGAAGCTCGGGCTGCCCCTTCCTTTGTGCTCTCAGATGGCCTCCAGGCAGCACCCAGATGTATTTTTAGCTCTCAGAATAGGGGAAAATTTGCAAGAAATTGTGCAGAGAAGAAATAAGAAAGGAGCTGGAGCTGGCTCGGTCGTCAGATTTAGGCAGGCTAGATATGTAGAAATAAATGTTTCTGTGAGAGAAATGAAATGTGTACAAAATGAGGCAAACTGCCTTCCCAAGGATTTGCTGCAGAAGTAATACACCTTCTGGAAAAGACCAGGGTCCAGTAAGGAAGGAAATAGAATGGAACTTGTAAGAAATCAGCGCTCCATGAGCACAGCTCTGACATCTCAAAACCAAAAAGCCAGGCTACTCGCAGAGATATAAATTCAAGGAGCAATCACCTCTCCATCAGAGAGTGTTTGAGCTTGGATGTCAGACAAGAGAGCACAGGGTAATTGCAGATTTAATCATTCTTCCAGTGACTATCGATAGATACCCTCAACCAGCAATGCAGTAAAACTGCAATGCCTCATCTATCACGGGTGGTCCAAGGGCTGCAGAGATGTCCTGTTGCTAATTAAAGACCAGTGATGTAGAGCAAGCAGGAGCTTCAGAAATACTTGGACAAGTCTTTGCACATGCCTAGTTAGCACGTTACATTAGCCTGTTATTCCTATAACCCTCTAAAGCATTTATGGCTTTTTGCAGACATTAAAAGCCAGTGTTACTGCTGCAAAAGGCTTGTAATTTAAGTCTATGATAAGCAGCAGATTCCTTTTAAACGAGGTTGGTGCAGTCATTAAGCAGGGGTGCAGAGATTATCTCTTGAGCAGGTTCTGCAATATCACTAATACGCACAACGTTGCAGTGCAGCAGTTAATCTGAAAAAAACCAGGGAAAAGAAGGACAGCAGTAAACCACAAATCTTTGTTTAGTTTGGATAACAATAATCAAAGAACACAAAAGCCGATTATGACTTTGCCTCCCACTGCTTCGCTGCCTATTCATGCAGTCTGTCCTGGCTGGCCCACTGAAGTGCAACCTGAAGGAAGCTGACAAATAATTCAAGCCTTTTTTTTTTTTTAAGATAATTTGCACACGGTGTCCTTAGACTGATTTTCTTCATCTCAGCTGCATGAAATAAATTCATTGGGGTGGCAGGGCTAATCTTGCAGCCTCAGATGGCTTTAGAGGTTTATTGATGATGTTAAAGTGATTTCCACATAGCAGAACTCCAGAATTGCAAGTGATCTGGATATGAAATAAACAGAAATAAACAGAATTGGATTTAACCTCTACGTTATCTCCTGGTCCAGCTGAACCGTCATCAGACATGGGCACTTATTTTGTCATTGCAGGAAAATAAGTCAGACCAGCTCAAAAGGGAAATATCTGTGCTGTGATAGTGTTTCTCATCCATCAGTACCTACATACCCATGTCCTGCACAGGTATAAGAAGCAGAGAATCCACCTGAGCCCTTGTATCGTGCTGTTCTAACACACCGTGGTCATTGCCACTGTGAAAGCAACGCGGGATGTCTGTACACCCCTCACCAGCAGACGTCCCTCTGCAGTGTGCAGCTGCTCCCCAGAATGGCTGAAGGGCCCAGAGGGGCTGTGTCGCCCACCTGTCCGTGCCGGGGTGGAACACCTCACCCTGGCAGTGCCTCTGGAGAGGTGCTGCTCTCGTCCCGTGCCACACCGCGCCTGCGGGTTGGAGCTGCTGCTCCTGGGCGCTCTTCTGTAGAGCATGAACCACTCCAAAGGGCTACAGAAGAGAGAGTTGTGGAGAGCCACACGCCTGGCCAAACAGCTGTTTGCAGTTCCCAGGAATCCCAGCACCCAGCAGCGCAGGGAGCAGGGATGAGGCAAACTGCCTCCTGGCTCTCTGACACATCCTCCTTTAAGCAGCAGCAGGCTGTAATTCTGGTTTAACTGAGCCGTGCCTGTAACTGTCATCCAGCCCCGGCCTTTTCCCTGGAATGACAGTGATCTTGAGTTGCCTGCAGTAATTCTCTGTGTGAAGCAGCTCCCCTGGAAGCGGTGAGATTAAATCCTTGTGGCATCTTGTTACAGGGATCAGCGCATAGGGGATTATAGATGCGCAAGTGGCACCCACTCTCCGGGGAAAGCAGGGAAACATCTGTTAACATCTGCAGCCAGGCTTCCAATCCCCAGTGTGAACCAGACCTAAGACTGTTTCCTGGCAAGGTGGGTATCAGGGGGAGGACATCCCAAAAGGTGTGCTGACAGCGGGAAATCCGTGAGCTCTCATACGGTTTGTTGCTTTCTCAGAGGGCTGAACCCTGTGGTTTGTAAGTGGAGTTTTTGTTTGGTTGGTTTTGTTGTGATTTCCAGATTTTTCTGGTTTTACTTTAGCATCATGAAGCCTTATCTTTGTATGGCTGGAGGGTCTCTAAGGATGAGTAGAGAAATAGTAGAATTATGACCTTACTAGATCCAAAGATAAAAGATAAGCAATCAGGAAAGGAAGGATTATTTCTTAAATTGCTAGAAACCCTCTGTTACTTGTTATCATATATTTAATTCAAATATCGAAAAGACACCTAGGGTAGGAATTGAGCTGTTCACAAGATTCAGGTATCTCACCACTGTTAGCAAACCTCACACCTACTTTCCACGCCATTTAAAAAGCAAAGGAGAAAGGAAAAATATCTTGATAGTTCTCCAATAGCAAACCTGTTTTTTTCAACTAAAATTTGACACACGAGGAGTGGGTGTAAAATATATTTGTTTCCCTTCATATCAACTAAATAAATGTCGCTTACTACCACACAAATTGTCACTTAAGCCAGCCTTTGTGAGCTGCAATTTCTACCCATCCCTTGTTTTTGCTTCCTGAAACACCATTTAAAATATTTTCAGCGTCACCCCAAATACAGCTGATGATTTTTGGAAGCAGCACTTCAAATGAGGTTGGCTGTGAAGAATTTGCCTGGCACTAAACATCTGCTGTCAGTGCTGTTATCAGCACAGTGCCACAAACCCTTCCTCACCTGTGGGATGCTAATAGGTTTACTGCAGTTCAGATGAAAGACGTCTAGTCCATAAGCCTATCCTGTTTCTCCCAGTTTTCTTTCCCCAACAGGAACACCTGTGAAAGAATGTTTTGCTTATGGAAGTAGGAGTCTGATAGCACTATTTGGAGCCAATCATAACATACAATCCTCCCTAAGGATGCACTGGCTTCTAGCTATGACGATTTGCTAATTTAGTCCCTGCCAAATCTGCCATGCCTCTAAATCCTGAGCACCAAAACCCCTACAAGCCCTTCTCCTGAGCCAGATGTACTTACTGTCTTCCAGTGTACCATAAACTTCATTTCAAGTCAAGCCTCTTAAAATTTCAGTCCTAAATTCAAATCCTTACTGGTAGAGTGAACCTTGCTAGAGCATGAAGCCTCACCCAGTGCAGGGAACAGCGTACCCTCTCTCTAGGAGAAGGGCTGATAGAAAAATCAACTCATTTGAATTCAGCTCAGAAAAATTTTCCACTTTATGTCATGCTTCCTGCCAACAGAACACACAGCCTTTTTAATCAGACTAAACATTCTCCAAATCCCTGGGCAGTGGGTAATAATGTCTAGTTCTATAGTGTACTTCAAAGCCTTTCTTCAAAGCCCTCGCTACCTGCACAACACCAAAATGACCTTTATTTCAGAGAGATAAAGCCACGCTGGCCAGGGGAGGATGGAGTGATGGCATGGGATGCTCTGCACATGGATCTGTATCAGCTTCAACTGAGCAATGTCAGTGGCAAATTGGGAAGGGCCTGCAGGTCAGAGAAAAGTGAAATCACGCAGACAGCTGCTCCACAGGCGGCTGGGCTTTAGGGAATGCCAGGCAGGGTGGTGTGGACCCAAAGACAAATGTCATTCCTCTGCTCCCACCTACTCCAAATCCTTGAGCACTGGGTGCTCTGGAGCCACCTAAAGCAATCTGGCATCAGGTCCTTTTTGCCCCAGTTCCCTGGCTGCACTGTTCCATCCTACCTCTCCTCCAGAATATCCCGCCCTGGCTGCTGGCGTAGGCTCCCGAAGGGAGGGATGCCACAGCGTGGCAGGGAAACCTGCACACAAGAGCTGCTTTAACTGGCTACATTTGACCAGTTTCCCCAGGGCTTATGGATCAACGATCCATTTGCAGTTGAGAGTGTCCCTAGGAGTCCTCTCCTTGTCCTAATCCCCTTCTCTTCCAACCAAGTGGTGCTGGCAGATGGATCAAGGGAACTCAAGACTGCCCGCATGCCATGGCAAACTCCAAGGCCTACACCTCATTTGGAATCTCTAGAACCCCTTCTTAAATCCAACCCTGAACACCTACACCAAAGGAAAAGCAGTAGACTTCTTCACCTCTAAATTTTCATCCTCCAGCAGAGGAGCGAGTGTAGATCTCAGGGAAATAAGAGAGAGTTAGTCACGCTTCCCTGAATAATCCACTCTTGTCAACAGAGGTTGCTAATAGAGGCTCTGCCCGGGCATTTGGATGGAAAGTAATGCATCGAGGAGACACAGCCGTGTGCAGTTTGCAGACATGACACCAGCTCGGTGAACGGAAATGATACATCGAGTTTTATTACAGAAGATTCTTGGTAGACGTGTTTATTAAATGACTTGCCTGCCAGAAGCACTAAAGGACTTTCTGTTCTTTTCCTTCTGGCTCACTGCATCACATCTCTAGGACTTAAGATGGAGCATCTCTCCACACACTGCACTTTTGAGGCTCTTCTCATGGCAGGATACTAATGAGCATCACCTTTGAAGCCTACAGGCATCAGCAGATATGAAACTTTCCATCTGCCCAGGTCTCAGATTCATTGCACAGGGATATTTTTGCCCCGAGTTTCTAGTCTATCCAGATTCCTTTGCGTTATCTTTCAGGTTTCCCTGGTGTTTGTGATCCCTTTCAACTTCATGTCACTGTGTGAGTGCCTGTCATCCTTTTGTTTAATCCTTCCTTAGACTCATCAATAAAAATGTCAGTTAGGACCAAAGACCTGATCTCTGTGATGCTCTAATAAACGTAATTCTGTAACAGAATCACTCCCTGCTTAGGAGTGTATGTTCCTCTTTTTCTGCAGCCGCTCAGCTGTGATTTGGTCCATGGATTATTGCATTCAGAACATCCAAAGAGCTAAATTTTATGATATGTTGTCAAATGCTTTACCAAATCCAAACAGGCTCACAGATTTTTAAGATCAGAAAGAACCATGAGAACATCAAATCTGCTCCTTTCAATGCTCGGTTGAGCTTGCTAAGGTACCACTAAAGCATCTCTTCCAGAATGTCCAGAGTTGAGGAACTCATGAGATGAAAAATCGAACACTTTGCTTCATTAATCACAAATATTGCTCTTTTTTTGTTTGTTTTAAGATACTTGCTGTTAAATTTAATCAGGCTTTACTTTCTACACATTAGGTTTGTGTCTTTTTTTCACAGATTAAAGATTGCCTGGTATCCTGTTGTTTCTCACTGTACTTATTGATGTTTCATGCAGTGATCTTTTGGGGTTTTTTTTCTTTTTTTTTTTTTTTTACTAACACTGCTGTTGATTCTACAAACTCTCCTTTTCATATGTGCCTGTGTGTAGAATTCAGTCCCTGTGATGAGGAGGCCCTGCTTTCATGGGGCAATTTGCAGACTTTGAACTAGAGCTTCTAATTCTCTCCGTAAACAAATATCTGTCAGCTCTGGCAAGGCTCCCTGTCCTGCGCACCTTGCCATCGCCTGTGGGTTCCCTGATGCACTTTAATTTTCATGTCTCCATACACAACTCATTTTCAATCATTTCAAAGCATAGGTAAGGTTCAAGGCTATCTCTAAACAATGGTCCTGGTTCTCAACTCGCTCAAATATGGGCAAATGCAGAGCAACTGCTTTGAAGTCAGCATTGGAAGACAGGTATAAATGTCAGGGGAGACAGCCACAATCTCTTTTGATATCTCCAGAGCAGGTCATGCAGAAATAGAATCCCAAACAATATCTGTGACCAGCTGTTCTGTTCATCCTGTGCCTCCAGTCATTCTCCACATACATCAGATCCCATCTCCCAGCTGACAAGAAAACCAAGTAATCCAAAAAATGGAATTACCTAATTTTCTTCCCCATTATCTGAGGCTCATAATAGAAATGTGAAACGACCTGCTCTATTTCAGCAGCAAAAGCAAAGATGCCAGTTGACTCTCAGCTCTCAATTCTCACTACATCATATTTCCATTTGCAAAGGTCAGGGTCAAGCCTGGTGGGGATTTTTGTTCAGGAAAAGCTCCCTACAGATTAAATGGGATTCTTTCAGAGTTAAAGAGGGAAGGGGAGAAAAGAAAGGAAGAGCTTCAGGATTTATTTAATGGAAAAAGCCTGCTTCTCAGGTGGTATAACTGGGGGCAGTTCTGCTGACTTACACCAGTTGAAGACTGGGAGCATCCTGTGCCTGTGCTCCACCATCTCATCCCATAAATTGTGGCCAGAATGATCTCGGCTTCACTCTGTCCCTCCATTTCAGCCAAAGAGGGCTGTGCCATGCCTTTCTCCACAGTGAGAAGGACAGTGACTCACCCACCATGATGTGAATTCAGGGATTCCCCAGAGCCATCAATGGAGGAGGGACGGCAGCTCCATCCTGGTGATGGATAGTCATCCCACAGGCAGGGAATCAAGAGGAGGGAGAGATATTTAAACGTTTCCTTTACTTGCTCAACCCTTGAGCACAAATATACGGGTGTCTAGGTCTGAGCTTCATCTTGTGAGCTGTAAATAAGGACCTGTAAGCCACCTTAAGCTTGCAAATCTCCCTGTCAGCCTGAGAAAGCAACTGACGTCGTCAGGCAGAGCCGGCAGAACACACTCCATGGTGCTCATTCCTCAGGGCTGAGAGCACAGCCCAGCCCTGGGGCATCACAGAGCTCACGGAGCAGGGCGAGCACGGCACCCGTGAGGTGCCGTGTCACCACCAAGGCCACCACCGGAGCTGGGCTCTTCCTCTCCAGGGCTGGAGCACCGGATGAATGCGGCTGGATGCCGTACAGAGCCGCTGGCACGTTCAGGTTCCCGGCATCGGGGTTGCCAAGGAAGCAAAGTCGGAGGATCTCCCCCAGGACCATCTGCGCTGTCTCATAAGGCATCAAATACGTCAAGGAGATTTCTCCCCTGGGCCATCATCTTGATGGGTGGTGTGTTTGACTTGCATGGTACTGAAATGCCATGAAGTTAAAGGAATTATTCCAAAAGCAGAGAAGGTGAGAAGCTCTGAGCTGTGAGCTCAGTGCCATGGCAGTAAGAAATTATTTTGCTCTTGGGTTTGAGTTTCACAGTGTCAGAAAGGCTCACACTTTATGTCTGAGCACCAGACCTCTACATGATTGTTCGTGTGCCTAAATGAGTGTCAGCCCCAGGCGGTGAATCCAGGCCAGGTGGTTTGGCAGGGCCCTGCAGCAGCTTTCCATAACGTGTTGCTCGCAGACCAGCTTTCCTGGCTGCATGGCTCCAGGCAGGTGATGGAGGGCACAGGACCTGCCTGCAGCTTAGTGCCAACAATGGTGAAGACATCCTTCCTTCCCTGGCCATCCTTCCTTCCCTGGCCATCCTTCCACAGCAGCGGCTGCAGCAGCACTGTGGAGGCACAGGTTTTTCCAGGGACTGTGAAGCCAGAGGGATGAAAGGGAGCAGCTCCTGAGAAGTGAGGAAGAGGGCAGTGAGTCAGGCAGGAGCGTTGATCCTGCACGGTGAAGCTGCTGTACAGCACATCAGGGGCTTTTTGGGGAGAGAGGCCAAGCCCTGGCTGGCAGAGTTACATCCAGACAGTTGCAGTGATGAATGGGGTGTGATTCGTGTAGCAAATGTGCTCCCGTGATGGAAATCACTTTGCTGGAGAATTGATGATGCTGGGCATGGGTCAGTTCATCTCTCCCAGCTCCCTGTCCTAGATCCTGCCAGACACAGAGGCCACAGCTCACCCTCCACCAGCCCCGAGCATCACTCAGGTTGCAGGAGTGACTCAAGGCAGCTGCAAGGGATTGGCTTTTTGGATGGAAGGTTTTCCATATCCTTTTGTTGGGATGGGCAGCTCAGATGAAAGCAGCTTTGCAGCCCAAACTGAAAGCTGCCCATGGCTGTAGGGAGGCTCCAGGGGCCCTGACACAGGCTGTGCACTCTGGGGGAGATAAGTATGTTTTGAGGGATCAAAAGAGTCTAAAATAGGGTGTTCCTCTGTTTGGCCTGCAAGTAAGGGTGGAAGTTGCAACAGGGCAAATCCTTGCTGGGAAACAGTAGGAGGAATGACACCGGGAGAATTCTGTGCTACCAAGTGACCCCAGGAATCAGATGGTATTTTTAAGCTCCTGTTTCATCCTACAAGAAGCACCTTCATCAGGGTGCAGTCAATAAACAATATGAGAACGGTGATATCACCTGGGGATGGGACTCCAGTTCTCACTCAATAAGTGGTTAAATCCAAGCAATTTTGTAACTTTCTTTTCCTGAGTTCTGGACCATCTTGCAGAACCTCTGGGGATAACAGAAGGAATTTTTCCTCCTCGTTGGAAGCACCATTGCCAGGCAATGCAGGCCAGCTGGGAAGAACCGTGGAGCCGCATGTGGTGGGAGAACAATGCCAGCCTGCCTCCGGGATTGGGGCTGCTGCAGCTTTCTCTCCTGCTGTATTTCAAGAGGGTTTTAGTAACTCTTGGGACCTCTTAAAACAGATTGTCTGATTCTTGGCAGTATATTTTGAGCGCCCAATTTGTTTCATGGCACAGAAGCATTTGTGGACCATGATGTTTCTATGTCAACACGTGCTTGAGGAGGTAATTTTTTTCACCAGAAGTGGCAGGTGTTAGAATACAGATCAGAGCTCTCTCCACATCATTATTTTTAGAAAAGGGGTTTTTTAAATAAGACATGTTGATATGTTTTCTCTATGTGGGATTAAAAGCACTTCAGACTCATGCACGGAATTTTGCTTTATAAATCTGTGGGAGTGCAGATTTTCTCCACTCTTGTCCACTCTTGTTATACTGCCTTTGTGAAATGGGAATAATAAACCTTGTCTGCCTCCTGAAGGGGCAGAGAATTAACTCTTTGAAGTTTGTAAGACCATATAAATGCCTTCCTATTATTAAACTTACTACTGCTCGGGGCTTTTAAACAGCTGCCACATTTCACTTCAGAGGAGGTTGCCTTGAACTGGTAGGTGAAGCGAACACAGTATATCAGGGTGTTATACTGAAAAAAAGCTTTGGGATCTGTTAGATTGAAAGGCCCTATATAAATATGACTTATGTGTAGAAATAGATTTTATAACCCTATCATTCTCCTCTGGTGTACCTCTTAATCTAAGGGTTTCACTATCCTTTATGAACACTTAACAAGACCTATATTAAGCTTCAAGCATCTTCAGAGCACATATTTTACACTGAGTCAATGCAGACGGGACAGACCCATTTTTTTGCTCAGCTTACACAGCAGGTCAGTGACAGACCCTCCTGGCCTGCTCTGGTAATTAGTAATTCATAATGACCTGCTGCACAGAAAACGGTGAGAGAAATACAGGAGCTTTAGGAAAAGGTGGCTTCTGACGCTGTCATGTTTTGGAAGATTCACTGCTTTTTCCTCTCCTTTCATCTTTTCTAGGTATAGCTGAAGACTGATGGTCTCATTTAACAAATGTAGGCTCCTGTTACATGGTTTTGGATTACAGGCTCAAGGGCCAGTCCCCGAGCCTGGTGTCTCTGATCTGCATATACCCATTCCCATACTGTTCAGGAATGCTGGGACAAAGCTGTAAGTGAAAGCCTGTGATCATCCCAATTAATGCCCTTCTGGAGACACAATGGGGAAACTGAGGCAACGAACTGGTATTCCAGACCATTCTACATCCAGAATGCCAGACTCTGGATTGATAGAAGATATAAAAGTATGGCATACAACATTTATTGAAGGGAGATGCATGAGGATTTCGCTGCTCTTAGTCTTTACATTTCTTCACTGGGAGCCTTTTGAAACTGCCTTGAATCTTTGTTTCAGCACTGGATGGAAATGATTCTTAATCCTCCAGCTGCTTCCCAGGAGCCCGAGACACTCACTTCTCCTCTCTCTCTCTCTGTTGTGCCTACTAAAACTTTTCCCATTGTGCTGGCTCACAACTGCTCCACGCTGCATCCACTGCCTGGAAAGGAAAAACTGCTGGAGGCAGGGAAAACCATGAGCTGGCTTGGGCTCCTGGAGTGATCCACCACCTCCTGCAAGCCCAGACAGCTTCAGGTCATGAACGGTCAGATGAGCCTCTTCCCTTGTCTGGGAGAACTGCTGTTGCTTTGGAATTTATCGGTGTAGCAGAAGGCTGTACCAGCACATCCCTCACCCCGCTGCAAGAGCCCTGAGGACGTTTGCGGAGGGGTGCAGGGTACCCGTGTGGATGTGTGTGCTCTCCCCTGTGGCACAGGACCAGCACCTGGGGGTCCAAGTGCCCGTGTGCTTCCACACTGCCCAGATCCCTTCACTGGTGTCTTTGCCAAGTACCTATTGATTTCAGACACGCTGAACGCAGCCCCTTAAATGCACTTCTCGCTTTGTGTCTTCAAAGTACTCAAGGAGCATTAGCTAATTAATCTTTCTATTGTGGCCCGTAAAACTGGTAAATATTATTCTTGTGCTGGAGCCAGAGAAGTGAAAACAAGAAGACACAGTGGCTCCACTGAGCTCACCCAGAAAATTGGTGTTAAGGCCAGCAGGGAAGGCTCCTGACTGTTGACAGCCATCATCATCTGTGCTGCCATGGGTGTGCCTGTGTGCGGCACCTTTTCTACAGCAATTAACAGTGCAGGCCTCGTTTGTCAGCACTGAGATGTGCCGGGGTGCAGCACAAATTCTGATTTCCAGTAATCCATACAGGCTTCACCAAGGTGGTTGCTAGAAAGGACAAAGCAGGACATGGTTCCACTGTGTGTTGGATACTCAGCACTGCTATGCTCAGTTGCATTTACAGGTGCCACGTGAGTTAGAAATCAAACACTGTGAGACAGCCCCTTCTTTTACACCCATTTTATTTACGGGTGCCAAGTAAATCAGATTTAGAAAAGCCATCTGAATTTAGGATGTTTCTTTCCATCAAACCACTGAAACTCCCAGAAAGGTGAACTGTGGAGCATGAGGGTACCCTGGATGTGAAACATATACCAGTCTCCTAAACCTGTTCTCAGTTTGAGCTAAAGTTTCCCTATTAAAAATATATAGCCAGCACTATGGATGGAAATTATTTGCCTTGCTTTTTTGGGTAACATAAGTCTTAATAATAAAAAAAAACCAAACCCACAGCCTGAGAGCATCACACCATTTTCCCCAGTTTGATGACCAAAGGTGCTTTTTGTCCTTTCTGCTGCCCCTGTTGTCTCACATGGTGAAGATTCAGTAAACAGGGAGGGTGGCTGCCCAGGCAGAGGCAGGGAGGAGGATTAAACTCCAGGAGTGAGGCAGAGACGGTACCTGGAGGTGACACGTTTTGCACTGAACATTTCATTAGCTCCCACAAGGCTGACGCCTGTTCATTAGCCACACACATCCCAACCCAATTGCCCATGTAGCTCTGCAAGGGATCCCATCGCTTCATCCCGACGGTGCCGCATACAAAGCAGGAAGGCTCCAGATTTCAAGCCAGCTCCTCAGTAGGAGATGTAATTAGGGACTCTGGTCCATCAATATTTCACCACATCTGCTCCTGATCCGGCTGTGGGATGTTTCTCTGTAGCTCATGTGCTTCTTAAACTTATCTCCTTGACAACTCTTTAGTTTAAACAAAGATTATTATGGAAGAGGAGCTGTCAAAAAGCCCCAGCAGCTCCAGGAAGTTTTCTTGTTAAAATATGTCGGCTCAGCAGCACCATCTTCTGTCCTGCCCTTCGAACAGCCTGGGAAGTCACACCGCGAACGGGAGCGTGTGCCTTGGCCGGCTCGGGGCAAAGGGACAGTTTGAGTAAGATTGAGTGAATGCTTCCCGTGCTGGCAGTCGAAGCCATAAAGCAGCGATAGCACAACAGTCCAGCTCCGCGGGGACCCGCCAGCCCTGGAATCCACCGGCAAATCGCTCCAAGTGCTTTCCCAGGTGAGGCACCTTCACTCTGGTGGTTGTGCTCCTGCTCAGAGGATTTATCAGGGGCCGTGACCCTCTCACTACTGCAGTGGCTTCCAGGGAGCAGGAGCTCAGTGCTGCTCTGCACAATCCATCTTGCACGCTCCCTGAGCCACGCTTTCCCTGGATTTTTGCTGTTGGGTTTGCTCGGCTTTGAGGTCAAGACATTGCTCCTTGTCAGAGGAGCTGCTCTTTGCTGGTTGGTGCTGCGTAAATGCCAGGTCCCACTCGGCAAATCCCAGGGAGATCCAGGGACAGGAGAGGAGCCAAGGCAGGCAGGAGGTCTCATACAATGGTGAAAAATCAGGAATTACAGAAAAATCTGCTCCTTTTCCCACTCCTCCACAGCACATTGGGATTCAGGCAGAGATTTGTGGCATGAAGGTTAAATTAGGAGGGCAGCTACAGTCATTTCTCATATGTTCCAGCTGGCTGCTGTCTCCTCTCAGCGTTCTGCACACATCCTCAGGGCTTACAGCTCCCTTTACCTCCAAAACCAGCTCTGCCTCTTCATCCCACCACACAGGCAACACCCATGGATATCACCACAGTGTGTGTGGGAGAAAGAGAGGGAATATCTGTATTTACCTTTTGCTTTGGAGTATTGTTGCAGGCCCTAAGTAATTAATATCTGAGCAGCTCAGATCCTTGCGTGACAATCATCACACAAGAGGAAAGCATTCTTATGAAAAATACAACAAAGCCCTTAAATTTAAAACACAGCAGCTCTCTTGTAAGAGACACTCCATGGCAGGATTCTGCAGCACGGCAATCAGTCTCGCTTTAATATACAGATCAGGGGAATGTAAGAAATACTTGGAGAGCAGCCACAGCTTTCACAGCAGCTGCTGCTACATTTTTGTCAGGATTAAGTTCATTTCAATTATAGAAAGGCCTGTGATCACCTGCTAGGAGGGTTTCAGCCATTCAGGACGCCGAGGGTGTGGATACAGCTATATTTAAATGGCAAATGCGCTGCACACTCCGGCACCATCCCATTTGCAGAGCACTCTGCACACACCCCCTAATTAAGCGTTTAAGTATAGATTCCTTATTCCTTTATAGTGTGATATGACTGGATTTTTTAAGGAGGCAATTTAAAGGAAGTGAGGAGAGGGAATAAAATGCACATCATGCTGTGCATCCCTTTGTACTGCTGCATTGCTCAGGCTATGCCAGGAGAGGGCTGAACATCATCCCTTTAGGTGCTGCTGCAGCCCTGCGTTTCTTACAATGCAGCCATAGAATGTTCTGTCCCAGCGTAAGCACAAAGACCCACGGCAAACACCGAAAATGAGAATTTTATTTTGCACAGAGGTTGATGGACAAAAATGCTGAGAAACCCATGTGGAAGTCTAGAGGGAGAAGAGGAGGATTGGAAGCTGCGACACAAAATGGATATCCGAGAAGTGGTCTCTGGTAGGAGGATACGCAGTTTCACGTGTCCCTTCTGCCAGCCACTGACCCCAAAGGACTCTTCCACGATGTACCTGGGTCCAAGCAGCCAGGGATAGGGAGGAGGCTTACAGGGATTGCTCCAGGTTTAAGTGTGTGTTTTGCACAGTACTTCCAGCCTGTGCCGTTTCCTTCCCCGCGCTAAACCAGGCACGGCTGCTGACACAGACCTCTGCAGCTCCTGAAGTTTAATCGTATTAAGCCTTTGCCCTTCTGTGCCTGTATCCACAGGTCTGCAGAATTAGCAGCAGATGGTCCCACAAGAAATTCCAGTATCCCTGTGTGACTGCAGGAGAAGGCAGGCAGGGAGAGGGGCACCCACTCAGCTTCCACTCCCCATGGGGTGGCTGTAGGGGATGTCACCCTGCAGAGCTGGCCAGCAAGGTCACCACTGATGCTCCCCCTTCCTACCGTGCCTGTCTTGCCATCATCAGGCCCCACAATCACGGTGGAGGTGGCAAAAGAGAGACAGGAACAAAGAGGCCAAAGGACGTGACAGCTCAGGCAGAAGGGAGACCTTTCAGGGCAACGACAGCTGTGGGATTCTGTGATTTCTGGTGAGGAGGTCTGGCACCTCATGTTCTCACAGCGCTGCTGGCAGGCAAGTCACAGCTCTCATTTGACCTGGGGAGCAACGTGGCTTGATTGTCCTCTCAAAAATAAATTGGGAAATGGCTAATGCCAATTTTTAACAAGTGTCAGAACAACACAAGCTTCCTAGCACTTTCCAAAGTGATGCCAGAAGGTTGTTCTCAAAGGAATTAATTTTGTCTAATTAAATATCTTCACAGCGCTCTCCAAGTATCAAACCACAACATCAACATGCAGCACTTTGCAGACTAATCGGAGTCACACTGGAATTGGCATCGTGTGCTGAAGTGTCAACAGATGGAGCGGGTGGTCACGACGGAGGAGGAGTGGGACGACAATCCTCCCCTTCCACTTCTGCCCCACATGATGACACACTTCGTCCCCCGTCTCAGCTCCGCCATCTGTTGAATCCATGGAAAATCCTTCCTACAGCACGGATTTACCCAGAGGGCAAGCTAGCTAGCTGTGGTCACGGAGCAGTGCGGCAGAGGCCTGGAGGGAGCCGGGAGCTTTGGATTTTTTGGGTGAGGTTCAGATGAGCGGGGGTAGAAGCCCTGGTGGGATCTGGAGGATTGCATCTGGCTCTGCACTACAGCAATGGGACCCTCGTTGTTTGCACACCCCCGAGCATTCAGGCCTGCCCGAGGGCTCCCAGATCTCCCTGTTTTCTTGTACACTGCACCAGGGACAGCCCGGAGGGTTGAGCTGCATCCTGGAGGCAGAGGGCTGCTGCCAGCCCTGCCCTGGAGCATCCTCTTCTCGGATTGCTAATTCACACCAAAAATCAATCAATTTTCCTTCCAGCCTGCCTCAGTTACTGTCACTGGCTCCTTTTTTTCCTTTTTAGGTCCCTAGGAAGTGGAAACCTTGTGTTACAATTAGCTCTGTTGCTACCCCCAAGTTGCTGTTCTGAACTCCTCCTCTTTATCGAGGAGGATTTACATCCATGGCCATGTTTTGGCAAGATGGAGAGGTTTCTGACACTTGGAAAATAGAGCTTTTTAAAATGTTCCATACTTCAACACCTTCCATTTTATAAAACCAGGACTATGCATTACAAATCAGGTTAAAAGAAAAGAAAAAAAGTGGGAAATAGCAAAGTCCTCAGAGGAGTATAAATAGCCAGTCGAAACTGGTGGTGCAGCCTGGTATAGCACAGCCATTCCATGCAGCCTCGATTATTTCTCCAGCTGCTCTGAAATCCCACTTGCTTTGCTACCTATTTCGAGCATTTACCCTATTTATAGGAGACATTTGTACATGGTGCAAACTCCGGATGAGACTGGACGTGGATGCTCCTGGAAAATCCTCCCTGCGTCAGCTGCAGTTCGCAATGCAAACCTGGTGCCTCAGCACTGCACGGGGTCACCTGCCCGCACACAGGAGCACCTCACCTGCTTGAAACCATCAGATCACTGATCCCTTGCAGCAGACAATATGATTATTCCAGGGTATTTTGGCTTTTTTTAATGAAGTGACGAGCTCTCGGATGAATTGTTTGCATGCTGGATTAGTTCTGTTAACGGGAATAGTCTTGCTGCAGTATGAAAAAAAATCCAAAAATGACCTTTTCTTTTGCAAATAATAGAGGAGATGAACACAATTATCAGCTCTGTGTATCTATATCCATGTAAATGTTTCTATTTATGGCATCTCACACTGCCGTGGGCCTGATCCCTGTAAATGCTGGGTAATGGAGCATCTCCCACGGGTGGACAGGGGCTAAAGAGGATTTTCAGCAGGAGAGGGAGCTCTCTCTGCACCGACTGCTGGGGAACCAACGCTTGCTGCAGGCATTAAAAATGCCAGGGAAAAGCTGTGCTCTCCATTTTGTCCTCGTGTGTTCTCTCATATGCTCGCAGGAATTTCACAGGCTGTTTAACTGTAGTGATGTGGGGTTATATGTCTGGTGACGCTCCATAAATCCAGTAGTAAAACGAGTTTCCGTGTGGGGTGTGTGTTCATTTGGTTCAAGAAGAAGCAACACACCCTCTTAAATACAACAGCTTTTGGAGGAGTTTGGCACTGGCCAGGGAGAGTACACTTGTCACATCCCTTCGGGATCTGCAGGTGGGAAACTTTCCCTTATTTCAAGAAGTTTACAGAGCGCTAACAGCTATGCAAGACACAGCCACACTGATACTGAATTTCCTGTTTAAAAATAAAAAATTAGATCAGGTGAAAGTATTGTTGGGGAAGGGAAGGGAAGGGA